>JACXGK010008994.1:0-20963 GCA_016801125.1 Novumbra hubbsi
TATCTGGTGTGGCCATGCGTTTTCACCATCACCCGTCTCCCTTACCCTGTAGCTATCTGCTGTGGCCATGCGTTTTCACCATCACCCGGTCTCCCTTACCCTGTAGCTATCTGGTGTGGCCATGCGTTTTCACCATCACCCGTCTCCCTTACCCTGTAGCTATCTGCTGTGGCCATGCGTTTTCACCATCACCCGGTCTCCCTTACCCTGTAGCTACCGTGTTGGCATGTGTGGAGACGGAGCCAATGACTGCGGAGCCCTGAGGGCTGCAGATGTAGGTGTGTCCCTGTCGGAGGCAGAGGCGTCGGTTGCCTCTCCCTTTACTTCCACATCAGACAACATCAGCTGCGTGCCTCTTCTCATCCGGTAAGGAAACCAGTTTATATGTTGCCTGACGTCTAAGAAACGTCCAACTCTACAAAGTCATATAGGTTCATGGTATAAAATGTGTGCTGTTGAGGGTGATTTTCCCTCTGTTAAACACAGGGAGGGTCGGTGTTCTCTGGTGACTTCATTCAGTCTGTTCAAGTACATGGCCTTGTACAGTCTTATCCAGTTCACCTCTGTGCTAATCCTCTACACTGTAAGTACTGTAGCAGTTCCTCTGCCTAGCCTAATATAACGTTTTCTGGATCTTATATGTGTGTTTATAAACCACGCTCACCCATTTAGGAGAAAACCAATCTGGGCGACCTGCAGTTCCTGTTCTTTGACATGGTCCTGGTGACCTTGCTGGCTGTTGTCATGGGCAAAGGAGGCCCAAGCACGGAGCTGCACCCCCAGCGCCCCCCCGCCAGCCTGCTTTCACTGCCAGTCCTGGCAAGCCTGACTTGGCACACCCTACTGCTGATCCTTGGCCAGGTATCTGCTCTGGAGATCACCACCTCCCAGGACTGGTAAGAAGCAATGATACACAACAGAAAATAACTAAATATTATTCACCAAAAAGTTAACACAGAAACCTAAGTACAAAATTATGGTCATTTTGTACTAGAACTAAAAGCTCTTAAAAGTTTGGTTCCAAATGTTGGTCCCAAGTTGAATGATGTTAAATAATAAACAAAAAGTGTTAGGTTTTTTTTTTTTTTTTTACTAGTAATGCAGCCATTACTGTGCTTGAAAATAAGGAGACATATTTCATTAAATTAATAATAACTTCCAAATGGTTTTGTTTACATAATATTTGCAAAACAATAAATTGAACAATCACACTTTGAAACACACAATTTCAATCACATTTCATAATGTAAAAAGTTCCTAAGTACTCAACTTTGTTTGACCCCCAATTATCATTTCTAAGAATAAAACATATAGTTATGTAAATGCATTTTCTTCTTTCTGTGCTGTTAAGGTAGCTAGCTTTAGCTTAGTCAGCTGTACTGCTCCAAATCGCAGATATTTTATATCCTATAGCTTCCATCATCTCTCTGTCTGTTTGAATGGTGAGCAAATATTTTCAACACTTAATACCATGACTGAACAAAATGTTAGGAATAAGGAATTACAAAAGCACTAATAAATCAAATTGAAATACAGTTGATAATTTTACATGTGGAATTGCATTACATATTGTTTGCCCAATTTTAATCGTGTGTTCTTTGGCAAATTTAAGCACTATAGTAATGTTTCCACATTTGGAGTTGATAGAAGGGTGAATATGAAGTTCTTATTGGAATAAAACCATTAAGGACTAAATAATAAATTGAATATTTGGGGTAATGATTAAATCTTATCAAAGTTCGAAAATGATGTTTAAAACACAAATCCCTGGACTTAACAAATGTGATAGTGGAATGCATAAAATATGAACCTAATTGAATTCTTTAATCAATGCTCTCTTTTAGGTTTGTTCCTCTCAATTCAACCATGTCAGGAGCCAGTAACCTGCCCAACCTTGAGGATACCAGTGTGTTTGCCCTATCAGGGTACCAGTACATCATCATGGCAATAGTGGTGACGAAAGGTTACCCTTACAAGAAACCTCTATACTACAACGGTAAGGCACCAGTCGGTGTACTCCAGATGTTTCACACCGTTCTTTGTGGGGTTTGGTAACAATATGGAAATGTACCTTGAAAATCACAGACACTGCTGCGGCCCACTTAATATTCAGCCAAGGTGTTGTGTGTGGTAGACATCCAATGTGTTGGGTGATTGCTCAACCTGATGGTGTGAATAGATTAAACTTGGAACTCATTTAGAGCAAGACATTCCTTTAATCTGTGAACTCCGGTCACAGCCGCGGCCTGCGTGTCTCACATGATGGCCCTCCCGCTCTCCTCTCCCCGTCCTGGCAGGGGTTTTCGTGGGGATACTGCTGGTGCTGTTCGTGCTGATGAGTTGGCTGGTGCTGGCCCCTATGCCTTTTGCGCGCAAGCTGCTGAAGCTGTACGACATCCCCGATATGAACTTCAAAATGCTGCTGGTGGCCCTTGCTGCACTCAACTTCATCATCTGCTTCCTATTAGAGGTACTGTATGCAGAGCCAAGGGCCCTGTTCCAATATTATTCAAAGCATCCTGTCTTTGGGTAACCTCATTAGTATTAAGTACTTCATGCCCCTTGTTCTTCTTCAGGGGCTAATAGACCATGGCATTTTGAACTGCCTGTGTCTGCTACGAAGGAGGGAACAGTCCAAGAAGCAATACAAGCGCCTAGATGTCCTTTTGTCCGAATCTCCCTCCTGGCCCCCCCTGGACCAACTACTAGCCCCGACACAGTCCACAGTGATTGGCCTGAGCTAGCATCAGACTTAGCTCCCATTGGCCAATATTATTAGTATTATTACTCCTGACAAATAGTGCCTCAAATCTGATCGACATCCACAATAATAATATGCATGTCAAAGTTAGTCATTTTACTTTAATTGTTTTACTCTGTATTTCTCCCCTTCCCAATTTCATGAAATCCAATTAGCATTAATGTTCTTATTTTATCACAACATCCGACTGGCTCGGAAAAGTCTATGATCTCTGTGCCCTGAAGCATTTCTCGCGAAGACATTCTGCTTGCTCTCACTTAACATGGAGGTACTTGCCTGCTTTCAATCGCTTAGAGGAGTGTACATTTACCAGCCAACAACTACAATTCAGTCTGCAGGCACCTGGAATGCACAGTTTTTTAATGCAGAATACAACACACTTGATACACGGTAGATAGATCAGCCATACAGCTGTCTGTCTCTCTTGTGGTGCTGAGTTCAACAATTAAAACATCCCTTGTCATTTCTTTAGATGATTTAAAAAAGCACTTTCCGCAGTCTTAAGTAGCTAGGCAGCAGTTATGCTAATGTTGACTAGCTAGCATCACAAATTAGATTATTAAAAGGACATAGCTGAATGAATTGATTTAACACTTAATTACCCATTATTTAAATTGGAAAAAACGTTTTATCAATGTTGTTGTAGTTATGCAGTCAAAATATTAAAGCAATTGATCCCAGAAGCAGATTGATTAGTTCATGTTGAACATGGATCAAAAGCTAGCCTAGCCTAGGCTACATAAGTCCGACCTGGTGGAGATGCTGCAGTCCTTATATAATTTAGTTTTTTCATTTTCATAATTTGACAGCACTATACAATACATAATACTGAACAGAAAAACAACATACAAAATCTGTTTAATGCAAACAATTTAAGTAAATACATATGAATAAAATATTTTGTAAAGGAATCCTTTCCAGTTGCATGCATCTTTGTAGTTGAGTGGTAGGTAGTAGAAAGAATGATTCATTAAATATGAAAGGAACTCTACTACTTGCATAAATGACAAGGAAACATCTTTCTTCCTGGTCTATCTATCAGTTTGAATTGTCTTAAGTCTCAGTGTCTTAGTGTCATTGTTTTAAAATTTTAAATTGAGTCCTATAAATGTTAAATGCAGAATTCTACACAGGCCATCAGTGAAATTGGAAGAAGATAATTTGATCCTATCAACAATCCCAGGATTCAATCTGATCAGCATTTATCACTAGTAGTACAGCCTTCCAGTCATTCCAATGCCCTCCCCATGGTTCACAGAGCAGCCATAACTGCAAAGTGACATTATTATGGAGAAGCGTGGGTTTATCTCTCCAACTACCGGCCTATAAAAACCAGCATTTTGATATTTATAAGTATTAAAAGCAGCCTACGCTACCTTCTGCTCTTCCACTGACAGTGGTGAAGGTCCCTGGATCTTTGAAGATTCCTGGACCATGTTTGTTCCACGTTTAGTCGCCTCCTCTGACCTACTTTCTCTGTCTTTCCCACAGCCAATACCAAACAATAGAAACAAATTTGCTTTAGTTCTTCAAGGATAAAATCAATTTCAGAGAAAACATTGTATTCTTCAACCATAATCTTAGGATCCTACCACCTAAATCTGCTCAATGTTCAAGTGAATTCGCTCTAGGGACACCTGCTGCTGTGTTTAATCAGAAATCTAATTAAAACTATCAGTGGACCCCTCAACCCTTTTGCTATTCACTTTCCAAACATGATCAGTTACACATACAATTAGTTAACATTTTGTTCAATAAGTCCCTGGGCAGGTAGCATGCCTATTAAAGGTGATTGTCCCCTTGCTCAAGGAATCAATCAAACTCTCTTAAGTTCTGGAGAAGATGGGGCCCATATACACAATACCCCATCATCCTGATTCTCCAGGACCTCAGTGCAGCTTTTGACACAATAAATCCAGCGTTCTACTGCAGCACTTAAGCACACACTGCCATCTATGGGACTGCCTGAAACTGGTTCACCCACACTTCCTACAGAGCTTTAGAGATGCTGGGCAGCCAGCATGCTCATACCCAAGATGCCATGTCCTTAGACAGCTTATAGTTGTCCCCAGACAAATCTCTGGCACTGCGTTTGATAGGACCATTGAGGGTATATGCCATCCTGGACTTGACAACCAGAATGGGCTGGAAGGATAAGGGGAGAATCAGTCAGGGGGGTAAAAGGAGAGAACAATTGTCTGTGGCCATTACCTGCCAAACCATTCCCACTTTGGGGGTTGTCTTGCTGTTGCTTCTCCTGTGTACCTGTTGATACTTTCATTTGCACCAAAGCAGGTGACTGATCCACAATCGCTTATACTTCCTAACCGGACAGATTGATCCCTGAAGTTGAATTGACTTGGTGTTGTGATTGTGTTTCTGAGCAAACTACTCTTCAGTCCGGTGTTCCACTGGGAAGGTTGCCCTCTAGCCCAAACCCTGGTGAGGTTTTCCTTCTGACTGCAGCTCCGCTCTTGGTACGATTCATCTCTAGGTTTTTCTAGGTTTTCTGTAATATCTGTATTAGCACAGTATTGATGTAAATAATTTATAAAATCAATTATGAACACATTTAACCATTCATCAAATGTTTCTGATTTCACCAGTTTGCATATATACGTGTCCCCAATATATAGTTAAGTCAAAAACACACACATTCTGAAAGTAAACCAAAGCTTTATTATAAACGTTTTTTCTTTGCACTTGACTCTTTCTAGTCTTTGACAAGCATTTCAGTCTCCTCAGCACCAAAGACCCAACATCGAAAAAAAAAAAACTGTTGATATGGGGGAAGGGGCTCGTTTATATCAGCACCAATACACTATCTACAGCTAAATTTAAATAAACCAATATTTGCAGACTTCAAATGGAGATTGGTTTACATTGATTAAAACACTGCACTGATATCACCACAGTATCAACATACAAAAGGGCAAACAAAACAGACTGAAATGTAATAATATCTACAAATATCTCCATTTGTTGATGTGGGACTGTTTATTTAAAATGTTTAAATAGAAAATCAGGATAGCCTAGGAAAAATCTAAAAAAAAAATATTTAAAAAAAAAAAGAAAAAAGAAGACATCAACTCAACTGCCACATATCTCCTGTACCCTCTATAAAATGTTAATGGCAATATACACATTTTGTAATAAACAATAACCAGAATCTAAATAAAAACCAAACAAGAGAACACTGACAGAATAAAATCACGCTGTGGAGAAAAGGACATTAAATCTGTAATATTATTGCTTGAAGCTGGTATCATGTTCCACCATTTCTTCGCTTCCTTCACTACTTTTATTTCTTCAGTTCTTAAGCATGCCATGCTGTCAGTATTTCCATACAAGTGTCCATTGTTGATGTTCAGATTCGCCTCACACATGGCAGACCATTGGATTGCCACTGGCCGATTCCAAGTCTCACTTTGGACTGAGGGGACTCCTTTTGGGCAACATTGGTGTACAGGGGGGTCCTTAAACGGATCATCACAGTGAGCAGAAGATGTTCATATCACAGTGTTAAACAGTGGGTGTAGGGCCACCCACGCCATTCTACACATTAGCAGTAGAAGCCATGAAAACAGTATGCATTCAGATTCACAGCAGATCCCATACAATGGAATTTGAGGAAATTGTTTTTTCTTTATTAAAACCCCTTCTCAAGGGGGACCTAGCCAAAACTCTCCTCACGGCAGGAAGGCCCCTTGTCACTATCGGTTTTGGCAAAAGCCTCGCATGCCATCAGGGGCTGATGGTTGGCTGACAGCATGGTTGTTTGATCGGTCCTCCGGAGATGTGGCAGAATTTGGATGCCTTGGTCTGTATGTAGGGAAATGACCAAAAACAGAGTTCATTAGGGTGGTTATGTGCAAGTCATGTTATCAATTAGAGAAACATAGTATAATCAAATGTCACATTATAATTACTTTTTATAGTTGTACAAAATGTGTCAATTTATTTTAAAACATGACAAAATTCATGGACTCATGTTTACTAAAAATCACATTATTGCTCTAAATCCCTTGACCTTATCTGAACACAAATCAGTGGATCAAAATGTATTTACCACAAAATAAAATGCAACATTAGCTAGGCTTGAGCATTACGAGGTAATCCACATAAAGCCATACAATCCTTTGATTTACAACACAAATGTGCAAGTACAGTTTTTCTCCATTTTATTTTATTTGCAGTTCATAGTTTTGCAACATACATGGTGACATCCCCTTCCGAGTTTGAAAGTCTATGATTCAACTTTAAACATATAACAAATGCCGTACTGTCTCTGGATTGACCAACTAGGCATATACTATGACTCCAAAGTACTCAGGTCAATTCTTTCAAATTACAGAATTAAGAAATAATTACAACATGGATGGGGACACTTTTGTAAAGCAGTGTATATAAACCAGCTAAAAAAACCAACTGTCAATATAGGAGTTTAAATCTTGTTCAACTTATTGGTATAGGCGTGAGAAAATCAGGACCTTTTAGCTTCTAACTGATTTGATCTGTTGTGCAGATGACTTTAAAAATATAATATTATGAAACAAGTGTTTCACCCGCCCAGCACTTTAATTATATAGCTTAGCCATATCTCCAGCTCTACAAATACAGATCTCTAACAGATTACTACACCACTTCCCTGTTTTACAGTTACAATAGTTAAATTGTGGGATACAATTTGACCCACGTACAACATGCAAGCCTTAACCAAATCGATTTTCATTATTGCCAATTCTGTTGGTGGATTAACCCGCAGAATTATACATTCTTATAATACACATCATATATTGTATTATAATTATTTGCTTAAGATTGATATGTTCATGCACACTAATGTTGACCGGAGAAAGCCCCCCAACATATAAAATGTAATCTAATTGCCAGTCAGTTTTGGATACATATAAAACTAGGACCTTTAACATTTAAATCCAAGTGCTTGATTGCATTTACACCAGGCATATTTGTTTAGATAAAACAGAAAGGTCAGTTTGAGTTGCAATGCAGCTTTTTTTTTAAACGGGAGGCTTGTAACAATCCTAAATACTATTAAATAAAATGATATCATTAAGAACATACATTGAAAAACAAGCAACTAAATTGTGCTCATTTAAAATAAATATCTTAAACCGCAGCTGTTACACTGCCAATACAGCCATGAAACGCCATTCGTGTACTAGATCAGCACATGTACACCCGGGGTCTCTGTATGTAAGCAACTTCTCCAAAAACTATGTGCATTGTTGGTTGTAGGGTGATTCTATTCCATTTGTTTAAACTCCAGTACAGTTTACTTCCAAGTGTCACAAATGGATGAGTTGGCATAATGTTTAATTTTAACATTTTTGTTAACAATTTCACATTTTTGGATTGCCACATTTGTCATTATGCTTTCAAATCTCAATTTATACTATTGTGGCACTTCCACAATTTAATGGAAGATGACTTAAACACCAAACAGGTAGGCTTGTGATTTAGCTAATAATCTGAAAGGAAGTAGAAAGACGTCACATAGGTGTTCAAATTCATACCCCTGATAGCAAGAAACATTTTATATGAACGTTAAAGTTTTGTTACAAAATGTATTGATGCACTTATGATTGTGGACTGCACGTTCTGGCATGTTTAGACAGGCTGCGTCAGCTGGCAGATTTTTAATGGGAATAGGGCAGTCTGCTGCAAGACAAGCAGTTTCCCAAACGGCATAATAGATGGTCCTGGGTCCTGTGAGTGGTGGCACTTCCTGTGCAAGATGGCCCCTGGATTGAGCCAGAAGATGACACTGATGACAATGAACAGAGTTGATCTTGTCAACCAGTCAGTAATTTATTAACAACATTGAAATTCAAGCACACAGAGTGGAGGATTTCACCCAGGCTGTCAGCAAGCCAGCAGTGGAATGTCGGTGTCATTGTGGGCTTATCGGGTGGGTAAATCATTGCATAGTTCATGTCCGGTTGGACAAGCTTTACACTAGCTAGCCATTTTGCTTGCTTATGGTAAATCATCATTTACTTGGCTTTTAAAAATATATACAAATATATTTACAAAAACATAAAACTTCAGTAATGTCATTTTTGGAAAACCTTAACCAAACCCAACTATCCCAAAGCATTGTTGTTACTACAGTACCTAGCGCGGTATACTTTTTTTGGCCGTTGTGGCTATCAAGTAAACACCTCCGTGGGCTTATTCACTGTAGGCACATTTTCTGCTTGCCTTTGCCTATCTGTTCATGCCTTCAGTGGTAAGTATCCCCGTTTAGATTTGGGGATTTTGTTTCTACTTTAGGAACGTTTAAATGTTTTAACAGTTTAAATGTTTTAACATTTCAACATTCACCCCCCTACTTGGAATGAAGTCGTAATATAGCCATTTTGTCCAGCAATGTGAACTGTTAACATGTAGGAAATGAATGTACCGTTCTGTGTTTGGCTTTTCCGGGGGAGTGCCTTCAGGACCGGCACTGCCCAGTATTCTCTTCCTGGCCTCGGCATATTCCGCCTCCCGCTGGGCGAGGGACTTGACTTGAGGCGCGGGCCGGTTCTGACCCTGGGATAACCCGGATAACCCGTTATTAGAGGGCCGCTTCAGAATGCGGATCTGGGGCAGGGGGGGGGTGTGGGGAGAGTTGTTCTGGATCACAATGGCCGTCTTCAATGGAGACCTCGTAGAGAGATTACCGGACACTCTGGGGGCATGACAACACACTATTGAGAATGGTTCCTGTGAAAAGGGGCTTTCAGTAAGAGAGGGGGCTAGGAGTGTGTTTGTATCCGTGGGAGATGAAGGGAGGACCAATGGAAAGTAAGAGTACATATTAGTAAGTGCAAGTTGGGCAGGAAGTCATGATTTACAAATACCTTTTATTTAGAGAATATATATCCTGGTAATTCACAATATTATTAAAATATTATGAAATTAAAAGAGTGTGACTTCTGTAAGTGAAGAACAATCTGAGAGTTGGTTTGTGCAATTTCAAGCACAGTGTGCTTCTTTACTCACTTCTCTTTTTGACTGATCCTAAGCTTTTCCTCAAATCGTCTCTCCATTTCCTGCATTTATGAGACAGAAAACAAATCTGTGGTTAAATTAAACTTGGCATGCATTTTAAGTTACGCCAAATGTAACTGCAAAAGGGGAGGGGTGGGGTTTTCTAAAGTTATTTATACACTGGCAGTGAAGCTATACAGCTTGAAGAAAGTCTATTGTAGAACAATGGGTCTACAAAAAATGTTTTATTTTTATTTTTTATACATGACATAAGATGGCTTTTTATCCTGAAAACTCTAGTGGTCATGAAAAAGAAAAGATCAATAATTCAGTTCTCTTTTAAACAGACATTACTAACTCATGTAAACTTTAGCCACCGCGAACTAAATTGAAGTGATAAAGGTTTGTGAGCATGTTTATTTTTTTGTCTTATATCACCTTTAGGTAAGGTAAAATCATCCATAGAGTTTAATTTCAGCCAATTTGGAAATGAAAGAAACATTTGTAATGGTTGTTCAAAAACGACTGTCAATGATACCCACACTGAGGCCAGTACGTAATATTTCTGGTCACTATTCCAATATTTACTAGGACCTTTTCGATTTACTAGTAACAGCAGAATAAGTAGGGCTGCAACCCCTAATACATAACGACAATAACCATAATTGTTGTCAACGAATGTCACTTTCGATTAGTTGAGTCACACCAACAAAAAACATTTTCGTGATTAATGGCCTTACCGCTTCATAATTCCTTCCCTTCTCCCGTATCACAAAAAAGCACAAACTGGTTTTATAACTGAGATGAGAAATCAAATTGGACGCTGATCTCGGATGAACTATTTGCCAAACGCTGCGTTCCAAACAAATGTTTTTTTTTTTAGAGACAGATACCAACAGGTAGGCTACAACCTCTTTCTGACGTCATTCCGACATCAACTTGTGGTCACCGAGTCAGAAAGACGTTGTCTGCTTGTTTCGATTAGGGCTTTTGCAGAAAATAGAGAGGCTCCGAAGACATTGGTATCGGTTTGGCAGATCCCATCGCAGTTCATTGCCCTCTACTAATTTCCCTCCGATTCGTAATTTGAAGGCTGTTTTATAAAGTATGAACTTAAACACATTCGTTTTCACTCGTTCAAAACTAATTCTGAGACTGAAAATGCCGAAACACACACAAGCCAAGACGCAGAGAGCTACAGCTGTAACAACCTGGGTGGGTCAATCTGGCTAACAATGGCTAGACCTGATGAATATGTGTAACGGTGACGGGAATAAACCTTACAATGTAAATTGCTTTGGGGGAATTTGATAAGCCCCCCCACCGGAAAACCACTCATCTATTTAATGACTTGGTTAGAAAGGAACTTCACCCGACCAAAGCGACCCCTCATCATGAGTTTCTATGAATTATAGTACAAGATCTGTTGAACAGTGTACTTATTACAGGGTGAGCAGCAACCGGCATTTAACTAGTTTAAAAAAAAGTTATGTTCACCTTCAAATGTAGTAATTTATATTCCAACTAGGTGTGAACCGATTGGTACTACATATATATTCAATAGGCTAACAATTACAGCTAGATTGGTACAACAAACTGGTCAATATTTATACATTATAATATGCATGAATTTATAAATGATTGAAACACAGCTCATTTACTTAGACCAGACGGATGTTAAAAGCATTTTAAAGGCTATTTTGGACATTCGGGCCAAAGTTCCAGTACATCAAACAACGACTTCACGTCAATATAATTTAAGTGCTGGGCCAAACTAACCGGTGTTTGCTAACTAATGTGTATAGTACTTTAGTAGTATATAGTACATAGTATCGTTAACCATGGCTACCGACCTATTCATCATAAACATTCAAAAATGTATATTATTTGGCTAGCTAACATTGCTAATTCAAAAAGATGATGTATATGCACGCTAGCTACGATACTGCTTAGCTACCCATTTAGCTATACTGAAAAATGGCCTACCTATGACTGGCGACCGACTGTAACTCCATAGAGATATATGATCAATTTGAGTACTGTACGAACTGTGCAGGTTTACCTTACATTTGTTGGCTTTTTCGACTGGTCCAGCATTGCCTTTTCTGTGTCTTTCAGATTGAACTCTGACCTCCCTCAAACTAACAACAGCCACTTTAGCAGGCGACAATAGCTAGTTATATCTAAAAATAACTGTCCCTCCCAATTCGCCTGTGATGTTTGGCTTACTTGTTAGCTAACACTGCAGTTAAGCAAACTAGCTAGCTACAATTAGCATTGACTGTCTTGTGTCAATTGATTCTTTCCTATAAACACAAATCTTATTTTAAAAGCCTTCAACTTGGCCACACTAACGTCCTATACATATCTAATGTAGTTTACTCTTACCCGAATGTCCGCTGCTTCTTCCCAACATTGGGTAACCTCATTGTCCATTCTTTATTTCATTCTTTTCAGACACGCTGAAGAGTTGGGTTTCGTGGGCAGTGGGCACTCCAGATCCGCCCCTTGTCCCACTGGCTGACATCACTTGTGAAAGCACTGAATTGGGGTGCTTATTTTACGAACTAACGAATCTAGAAATCCATAGAGCCTACAAACCCAGAGGTTCAACATCGCGAGACTTCCGTGAACTCGTGCGAAATAGAGACCGAGGACTTGGTGTTTTAAAAGTCAGTGGACGTACTGGCCAATTTAATCGTTCCTTAGTGATTTTTTCCATCTTCAGGGTTGGAAGAACTGCCTCGCGTCACATTATCAGGGCCTTATTAAACTTGGCATAATTAATGAGTTGGCTTGAACATCTTCAACATTTGTTCTATATTTATTTGTGGGATGGCTGGAAAAGACACCAAATCTTAGATCTTCGACCTACTCCTTTATTATTAGCGCGTCAGTTGTAAAACTGCTGAAACATACCGTGTTTTTTTCCTTTACATATTAATAATTGTATTATTACTGATGTGTATAGTAAGCACAGAGAAAAAAATATTTATGTATTTAAACAAAAAAATATATATTTAAGAATATTAAGAATTCATAACATTTACAGAAAATTCCAATTATTAGTAACTAATTTAGAAACTCAATATTTTGGTTAGGAAGATAGCACACATTTACCAACATGAGGACAAAATATCGATAGATTTTATAATAACATTATACCGTGAACCACAAAATACAACGCGAAGCTAGGGAGTTACGCGCGATGTGTGTTCCGTTTTCCCGCCACGTTTGTGCTACTCGACTTTGGTAAGACAGCAAAAATAACCTTTAGGCTGAGTCTGCTTGTTTCTCACTTACCCCGCACCACCTATCCTCTTCACTTTAACAACAAATATATTTTAAGAATAGCATCAAATACAGAAAAACTTTCCTTAAGATATAATTGACCAATCCAGTTCTACAAAAATGCTGTACAAATTCAATTATGCGGGGGTCAAAATTGGTTCGGTCCGTGTGAGTAGCGGTTGTGTGCTTTGTGGGCCAGATAGAACAGGGACAACATTTGATGTCAGGTCCAGCGTCCCACAAAGTTCCAAACCTACCGATGGCCAGTCCGTCCGTGGTTTTGTGTTCCGAGGAATATGGCGCACTTGAGATAAAGCAGTGGGAGCACGCTAAATAGGGCGTTAGGGGCGGTTCTCTATTTGTGATTGTAAAAATACAATAAAACAAATATTTAGTATCTATGTGGGCTCCATAGATATGGAAGTCAATTATTATGTATGCCATTTTCTCAATTATTAAAGTTGCTTTGATATGTATGTATTCATGTATATTATCCATGCATTTGGTTATATTATCTTCCTACAGTATTAAACATGATGTTTTCTTTTGCCTTTTAGGCATTTCACCTAAAGGTTTGACTCACATTTGGCAATGGCTGCCCATGACCTTTGAACAGTACAATGACTGAGCAAATCTGTGTTATTCAATGGTAAGGAAATCAACAGCAAACAAAGTAGTCATTTAAACTTGCCAATGGTTGTCATTTTGTCTTATTAATGAAAGTACGTAATTCCAATATCTAAACCATCGCTATAGGGAGTCAGTAGGCTAACGTTTCACCGTACACTTAACATGTTATCTTTTATTACCTGGTTTTGTCCGAGTATACCTGGATGGCTGACGCTGGATGCAAATCCCCTGGACAGTCTACTCCAAGGTAAGTTCTAGGACACTAAAGGAAGCAGACTCATTCTTTGCAGATTAATTATGATGGTATTACATATTTTTATTTCATTAACCATTCTTTTGAATATTTTGTGGGGGGGATATTTTATTTTACGTACAGGAGTTGTTGGCGCATGTGGGATCCTAGTTTTCTGTAACCTGATAAGAGTTCACTTATTTTTAAAGACTCTGAGGTGAGAAACATATACACCCAACAATGATATGGGATTATATAGTTCTGCATAGTTCACGATAACAAGGAGGTCTACCTAGTTATACCTATGATACTACATTGGCCATTTCACTATGTAGTTCAGAAAAACGTTAGAAAATGCAGTCATAGATATGGAGGGAAACTTAAATACAATAGGGGTGAAACAAAATCCAAAATGAGGATGTGTTTAACTGACTTTCTGTTTCTAAACGTTTGACTCTTTATGTAAAGTTATAATAACATGCTTAAAAGGGCACTGTGAAGAGTCTTCCCTTTAAACAATAACACTACTCGTCCGTTCCTCCTCATTATCTTTAAACATTTGACTGCAGATTTATTCTGGCAATGTATGCTTGTATTTGTCCTAGTAGTACATAAAAGAAAATCGTACATATTGCCTTTAATTATTTTTCCCTGAACAAAGATTTGATCCACATTTAATCACAAGGTTGTGTGGTACAAGACCCATACATTAATACTAAGGGCTGGTCTTAGGCAGGATGCCTGGACACATGGTATATTGTCCATATACCAAAACACAAGATCATTTAGATGACCTATTGTGATTTTTATCTGGTTAACAACTGAAATAGACCAAATAAATATTTCTTTTGTACAGCACATGGTTTATAATCTGACATGTCGCATAATTCAGGGTTTATAATGACAAATCAATGTGTCCTTAGAAATAATTGTATTGTATTTCACTGCCTATGCTCTGAATTTACTCTCTGTTTTTACTCAGTTCAAACAGTAATGGCAGCAATAAAGAGATGCTGAAGACACCAGGCCATCGTGGCTTTACTAAACTGCTTAGTGAATCTCTTCACTTCTTGTTCCTGTCGGTGATACTGGCCGTAGTGGGCTCCCGGGCTGCTTCCCTGGTGGTTCTAGAGTTCTCCCTGAGAGCGGTGTCAGCTTGGATCACAGCCGGACCAGTGAGTAATAAAATATGTGTCACAAAGTGTTAAATGAAAAACCCTTCTAAGTCTTGCATTTGTTAATTCATCTCACCTACTAATATATTTCCCATATGTTCTCAAAACCTGCAGGAGTCCAGTAGATTCCTACAACAGCTGTTGATTCAGTGCCAGTTTTCCCTTGGTTGTGCTCTTAGCTGCACTCTCCATTTCCTCCACGAGGGGGCCCCACAACGCTGGCTCTGTCTACTTCTCGCTGCAGGATTGAGCTGGTTCCTAGCGAAACAGACTACGCGCTTACAGCTTCATGTCATGGCATTGTACAAACTGCACAGTTCCCAGCGCTACTGTGGGGTGTGCATTACACTGCTCACATCAGGTTGCTCTCTGTTGTCACGCCTGACCAGGACCCTTATGCTCACCTTTGCAGTGGCTACAATTGCCGCCATATCTATTATTAACGAACACTTCCTTTCAGCTACAGAGGCCCTCAGGTTTTGGACTCCACTGACAATATGCTACACACTGCTGGTGGTGTATATGCAGGGTAAGAGACTGAACATCCCATTATCCCGTGTTGGTAAATGTTTACATTTGCACAATTATCTTTTTTTTACATGGCACAAAGAAGCCGAAAGTACAAGTACTAATTTTACTCACTGAGGAAACGTGATGATAATTATTTTTCTACTCAGCTGATGACAATTATTTTCTACTCAGAGGAGCAACGTTTTCACCCAAGTGGCCAGGCTGTTATAAACACAGTGATGATGCGTCTGGGGGCACTCATGGTCCTGATGCTGACGGTTGGACGCTGGTCAGATGTGGTCCACATCTTCCTGTGTTTCCTGGGTGAGGTTTGCTGTCTGATACCCTCCAGAGACCTGCTGGAGGTCACAACACAGGTGAGAATGAGTCTCCTTTTATATTTCACTGCAATTCCACCTTGCCCATTCATCTATGTGCAGTTAATGTGAACATCATTTTTATTATATTAAATGAACTTAATCTGTGTTTTTTTATGCAGTGTATGGAGGAAGTTCCCATACAGGGCCAAGAGACTGAGAAGAGGAGGAGAGGCCTAACCCCTGGCAAAGATGACTAACTGAGTAAACACATTTGCCTTAAGAACTTCTCCAAACATGTTATTGTGCAAATATTGTGCCATGTGTAACCCTATATGTGATATATATTCCTTTATTAGGTTGGGAAGTATGTAATGAAACTCAATAGACATGTACCTTATTCCTCAGCCACATTATCTGTAGTTAACTCTGAGTGCCGGTTTTGCAGACACAGATTAAGCCTAGTCTAGGACTAAAAAACAAGATCAATGGAGTTTTCTATATTACAACACTCCAACATATCAGGAGTTAGGTATATACCTTAATAACACTCCTGGAGTTAGGCATATACTTTAATTTGCTGAAAATAAGAGTCAATAACAACTGAATATGGCTGCAGTGCATGTCTAGCATCAAGTAAAGATACTCATGGTCCGTGGTGTCTGGGCTGGGAGACAATTATTATTAAGAATCTGCAGGCAATTAATAGCATGCAGAGTATGACTACTTTACGTTTGTCCTGTTTCTGTTCACAGTCCTCATATGTTTTATGAGGTTAAAGGCAATCTGAATTTTATATTTCAATTTATGTTTTCTAGATTTGTGTGTATTTTATTTTTCCTCTATGAGGACTTTTAAAACATAAATAAATGGTTGTGTAACATACTTCCGTTAAATAGTCTGTCACTCTTGATTTCAGTTTGCTTCACTGTGTGAGTTTTCTTTCAACACTAAATACAGTTTTTAATGTGTTCATCGAGACACAATGTGGGATTTGAGTGATCCCTTACTTTTTTAATAGTGTAAATCACTGTATATGTTGTGAAATACAATATGTTGCAGTTTAACTTAATATCACCAGATGTCAGCATAGGCAAGTGTTTATATTTTGTCATGGTTGGTAGCCTATCATGCTTATTTTGGTTTGTGTCCAATACTGCCACTATAAGTTGACCATTCTGGTTAAGGGAACAAACTCAGTACATGTGTTTTTGAAACATTAAAGATCCACAGCAGATGTGGACTCTGCTGATATGCCAAACAAATGAGCCCTGATAAAAGGAAGCACTCATCAAATTATTGGGTTAATTTTCAACTGGGTAAAATGACTGCCTCAGCAGTAATAGAGTAACTGTAGCATCTTAGGGGTTTCAAACGCTACCAAAACGTATCATATGTTACAAACGCTACCAAAACGTATCATATGTTACAAACGCTACCAAAACGTATCATATGTTCCAAACGCTACCAAAACGTGTCATATGTTACAAAGGCTACCAAAACGTATCATATGTTACAAACGCTACCAAAACGTATCATATGTTACAAACGCTACCAAAACGTATCATATGTTACAAAGGCTACAAAAACGTATCATATGTTACAAACGCTATCAAAACGTATCATGTGTTACAAACGCTACCAAAACGTATCATATGTTACAAAGGCTACAAAAACGTATAATATGTTACAAAGGCTACCAAAACGTATCATATGTTACAAATGCTACCAAAACGTATAATATGTTACAAACGCTACCAAAACGTATCATATGTTAGAAACGCTACCAAAACGTATCATATGTTACAAACGCTACCAAAACGTATCATATGTTACAAAGGCTACAAAAACGTATCATATGTTACAAACGCTACCAAAACGTATCATGTGTTACAAACGCTACCAAAACGAATCATATGTTACAAAGGCT
Organism: Novumbra hubbsi; assembly: GCA_016801125.1. Taxonomy (NCBI): domain Eukaryota; kingdom Metazoa; phylum Chordata; class Actinopteri; order Esociformes; family Umbridae; genus Novumbra; species Novumbra hubbsi. Next base: position 17,846 of record JACXGK010008994.1, read on the forward strand.
ACAAAAACGTATAATATGTTACAAAGGCTACCAAAACGTATCATATGTTACAAATGCTACCAAAACGTATAATATGTTACAAACGCTACCAAAACGTATCATATGTTAGAAACGCTACCAAAACGTATCATATGTTAGAAACGCTACCAAAACGTATCATATGTTACAAATAAATGTTCATGTCAACGGTATGTTTCACGGGGTTAAAGTAAGATTAAGGTTTTGGTTAAGGTTTGGTTAACATAAGGTATTAGAGTACTGGGGTAAAGGTTTACGTTATGTTAGAATGGTGTGAAGGTCTTGGATGTTTCTACCCATCCACCATCCCTAACCACTGTCAAACATCCCCTGGATTCATTTCTTACTGCACTCACCACTGCCTCTAAGGGCTGGTCTTTACTCTAATCTTACTTGACATAATGTAAAATATCTTTTGGCTGTCAAAGATCTATGTAAAAGACCAGTCTTCTGGCTAATAGTACATTTTCTTTTCTATTAAAACATTTATGATTTACCAGTGAATGTGCAAAGGAGAATGTTTGCTTTTCAATAACACCTGTAATCTTTTAAGAACATTATTTTCTACTTCATTCATATATATTTTAATTAATTACACGTACAGTCTAAATGAACACATTGGCAAAATAAAATGCTGCCAATCACATTGTCCAGCAACAAATGTTCCAAACAAAAGTCCTGCACTGGACGTCTCTTAAAAGGGTACATGTGGTATTGATTGTGAAGGGAGGCCTTTATGGCCTACCTTATAGGTCCCTCTAAGGGGGGAGTAATTATGTAAGCATGGATGTATGAATGTTAGAATTGTTCTACCGGCCAGTAAATTGTTCACAGTTCCTCAAGATACATGCGTAATTCTATCCTTCCACCAACATCTGTTTTTCTGTATATTTGTATGTGTTGATGTATACGTGACACCAAGGCCTTGTGTGATTATGTTGTATGTCTCCTCTTCTATATTGTAGAGGATGACCTGCTTTTGTGACTATTGGACATGTGTTTGTATATAGGTGTAATGGCTGAGGGAAGGGTTCTCTCTGTGATTTCTTGGATTTTGTGTTAATGGTTTTTAATAGCTTTTTACAGGGATTAGAGATATGTTTATCTCTAATCATTAGATTAGAGATGAACATAGAGCAAATAGTTTTACTTATTGCGCTATGCAACAGCCTGTTCGTGAGCAATATCAAAGACTTTTATAAAAAAAAGAAAAATGTTGAATGTCTAAAAGTTGTAATTTTCAATGGAAGGCATGTGAAGCTGAGTCAGCACGACCTTGGACAGCAGATGGGCAGAGCTAAGGAGTTATTCCACAATCCAATTGGGAAATATTGACATGCTCAGGCATGTTTCAGTTGGGAAACCCAGAGTCTCTGAAATGTTCAGGTGGAATTATTATTTTTGCCCTCCCCTCCTAAACAAGAAAAAATAGGAATGGCTTTGACAATAGAAAAAAATATATTCTCCTTGAATTAACTGAAAACCCTTTTCTATCAATATAATAATGTTCCCTTCCCCGTGATGACCTTATACATCCTGCTATCTAGATCCCTGTCGAGATCCCTTTGGCGATGCAGAAAGAACTTTAAAAGACCAGTTACAAGACTGTTTCTTCTGATGTAGGTTCCACCGCATCGCTGCCGTGCCACACCCACACCACACGCCAAACCTTCCCCAGACTTCCATCGCTCTGTCTTGTCCTGGGAAAACAATACATAGAGTACAGGTTTTTCTGTGGCGGCGAGAGAATGGAGAGCTGTTGAAAGAGACAGACATGCAGTAACAAGCTTTCCGAGACGGGCTTGAGGAGTGACGTGCGCTGATTTGAGCTGCCATTCCACTGGCAGCTGTTATACTACTTTGTTCCCCTGGACCCTGTAAAACTACCTACATCCCACTGACCCTTAGATCAGTACTCACATGGCAAAGGGACACCTGTTTGTAAGTTGGCTCCTTTCTCACACTTTCCTCAATGGAGGTCAAGTCTGTAGTTTGGTCATGGTTCTATTTACCCCCTGTTTTCATCTTTTGAGCAGGATAACATTGTGAATGTGTATGTATACCTGTGCCTGTGTTTGTCCTGGTAGATGGCAGATGTACACAACAGCATTAGTGTGCAATAAACCCTCTTACTGGATCCAGGTCTCTGCTCATTACTGTCTCGTCTTAATCTCTCTTCTTGTTCTTTTGCACTGGCACAATTTCAAAAGGTATTTAGAATTTTCAGCATTATACTAACTAATAACATTAGCTAAGACATGAACAACACAATAAATAAAAATACCACAAGAACAAATCTTGATCCAAAAAGTAGCATTTCTTTACAATGTCTAGATGTCTGTACTTTATTTTCCTGATGTAATACTTTTCTATTTGTGACAAGCTTACTTTTAGGGAAAAATGATACAAACATACAAAACACTTTTATAAGTGCTTGAAGCATTTAAACTAATAAATCAATAGTCTTGAGAAGGATAAACATGCCAATCTGAAATTTGCATATTAATGACTGGTATACTCGCACGCAGTCCTGTTTGTAATAGCATGTCCTTCTGAATCCTGCTCAATATTTTATTATATACTTAAATAGTATACTGTAAATTTGTTACTTTCATAGAAATCTGTAAACATTAGGCTGGTAGGTATTAAGATGTTGAATTGTTGTTAAAACTGGGACCGTCATCTGACAAAATTCTCTCTTGGATAGAATTTATTAGACAACAAAAAATATCTTGGTGATGTCCCTGGGACAAACTGGGAACTAGATAATACATGCAGTGAGCCTTGAAAAAACATTTAAAAACTTCTTCTGGGACCTTAATAATAATAATTTGAACTAGCATGGTTATGGAATCCACAATTTGCAGGAAATGTGTATATATATATATATATATATATATATATATATATATATACAAACTGTGTCTACATGGTCTACATAAACTCTCTCTACATAGGATACATAATTGCTGGTAGCACTCAATAACAACCATCAACACTACAACTTTGTGACAATTCTTATTTTCAGTGACAGTCTTGCATACAGTACACAAACACAGGCATGCACACACAATGTGTACAGCTGTCCCAACACTTACAT
>JACXGK010008995.1:0-20951 GCA_016801125.1 Novumbra hubbsi
CCATCTCCTGGCCTGCAGGGGATGGGCCAGGATCTATACCTGCCCAGATGACAGGCCTTCCTAAACCATCTCCTGGCCTGCAGGGGATGGGCCAGGATCTATACCTGCCCAGATGACAGGCCTTCCTAAACCATCTCCTGGCCTGCAGGGGATGGGCCAGGATCTATACCTGCCCAGATGACAGGCCTTCCTAAACCATTTCCACTACTGGAGTTGGTCCCAGTGGGAATGCTATTGACTAAAGGTGCGAATATCAATTATTCCAAAATAGAAAAAAAGGTGTTTGTGTGGTTTGTGTAGAGGTATAATGTCATACAATAACTAAATATGGGAATGGACCTTAGGCAGGGACACTGGTGTCAATTAGTACCCAAGGTGCATTGCCTGTAGAAGGTAAGTTTCGGCTGCAGGTTGGATCTTGACAATGCTACCTACCTTTGGTGTGTGCGGTCTTCCATTGCCGGAGCGAAGGTCTGCTACAGTACAGAGCATTGTTGTATCACTGCACACAAAGCCCGAAGCCAGGAACTGACAGGCAGGACCCTATTAATAGCCGGCTGAGTCACCAGAGCTACATTAGTGCGAGGCTGGCGAGGCGCTTTTACATAGAAAACGCATCCATCTCCTCCCTGTGCCTGGCTGCCTTGATGTTATGTATAATTAAATACAGCAAAAGCCAGGAGGGGGCACAGAAAAACTGTCCATAATTGGACAGGGAGTTTGAGTAAGAAGTTTTGAGAAGGAGAAAAAAAAAAAGACGGAGGACGCCGGAAGGCCCGGAGAAGTGGGCGGGTAACAATGGAGTCGGACAAAGTTCAGTGTGCTAACGAAACGTGGGGGGCGGCTGAATGGACGAGCACTAGGGTCTTCTGAACAATAGCAACGTGTCATGCCTGTACATCGGGCCAATAGAGAGGTCCCACTCTCACTCAGAAGGGTAGGTGAACAGGCTGAGGCTTGGCTGACATATTTTAAACAGTGTTGGGTTATAAATAGTGGGAGACTTGAAGCCCGGAGGGCTAGCGTTCCACCTCCCACATTATACACCCTCCTAATCAGTGTGAGAGGAGACATCAGGTTTCCCATGTCCTCTAAACACAGCCGGCTAACGGCGAATGTGCTAGCATTAGCCTGCTTACAGCAGCCACTAAACTGTCGCAAGAGGTCTTAGTTAAGTCACTCTAACCTTAGTACAACACGCAGGACGTTTGAACACTTCACTTCTGAACAAGCCTCCAGACATTGAGCGCGGGACATTACCACTGAGGGACACGCCCTCTCCCGCTGCATTTACGCTCATCAAGGGAAAGCGTGTAAAGGATGAGGACGGGGCGCAAGTGGTCCTCCAAATCCAGGGTGCCGACAAACAGGCAAAATCTGACCACACGCACATTTGGTTTTAATGTGGACTAGCTGTGCAGGTAGAGAGCTGCTCCACATTCATGTGAGAGACCAGTATGAGTGAGGCAGGTCACAAGGAGCCTCTTATTCTACTAAAGTGCCAACAAGCGAGGCGCATTAAATGGCACTGTGATGTTTTACTTCTGTGGACTAGGGCACCGTTCAACCAAACCCAGTAAACCCTGGTTTACAAAATCAAAGAGATATTCAAATGTACATTTTGAAACTATAAACATTGCTTAGATACAGTAAGGTCACCGAATCGAAATGGGTTCAGAATTGCTCACGTATGCCTCAGAGAACTTACAGCACTAGGTGTGAAAGTCGCGTGTTCAGCCACTCCTTTTAGCAGAGCCAAGATGGCGGACCACTTGGCATCAGATTATGCCTGTGCTGCAGACACCGCGAGAGGTCCAGCTGTTCCTCGTGGACGCCAGACACTGACTAAGGTTTCAAGGGCGGGGCAAGGACAACGTCCGGAGATACAAGTCAGCAATAACGGCAGTCACCAATACTTTGGTGGGTGCCACTGGAAGCAGGTGATTTGATGTTGGTTTTGTTGCATAAAAAAGTTCAACCTTATTATGCATATTAATGACAAACTTATCTGGAGCCACTGAAACTTAATCGCCTTTTGCACATTTGATCCCGGAGGTACTTTAGAAATCAGAGTAGAAATCTCTGTCCCTTCAGAAGCCGTGGCATGAACGAATGGGGCCACCAGATGCCAAGCATAGGCAAGCAGATGGTCCGGCTGGTAGTGTTGTTCTTACGCAACCCGTTATAAGTTCACTCCAACAGGCCATTCATGCACACACTCCCTTTGCGGTGCCTGGCTGAATGGCAAGCAACAAAGGCTCTCCAACGCCGGCCGTTCCTTGAACAAAACCACCTAGAGGCACTGTTTATGTTTGGCCTTCTATGCGATTCACTGGAGTTTCAGCACGTCTCTAGTACCAACAGAGTAAGAAATAACGCCGCTTTCCCCTTTATATTCTGCTGGCAGGGATTCCGCTCGTCTGCACTAGATAGCCCACCTCTGTGAAAGGCTATCTTTAATATTGCCAGGGCTGAGGCCTGATCGCATACTGCAACAGGTTCAGTGCGAGGAGACGGTCAGGGCCAGGTTAAGTAGAGGCAGCACTGGCCGACAGCTTATAACTCATAGGACCTTGTGGCCGCTATAATGCCTGGTATCCCAAGATCTCCGCTGACATCCGTCCATCAATCGCTGGTCTGTCCCGTCGCCATCTCATTTGTTCTCTCTTCTTCCAACCTTCTCGCTGTCTATCGGTCGCCCTCAGCAAGCCTGGCAGGGCCCCCTCATGGAGCTGCGCCAAGGGGACCACACAGGGTGAAGGAGGAGTGGAGGGGGCGACAGGGGGTTACACGCAGATTAAATAAACCACGCAGACAGACGCATCAATTACCTCGGGCCGGCCGACTATTTGTTCACCGACTGCTGCTGATGACCCAATTACCAGCCAGTTAGGCGCGCAGGACAGAGAGCCAATCAGGAAAGCAGGAAGGTGGGTTCAGACAAGGATTAGCAACAGTTTTTCCAAGCAACAGGTTGGAAAGGAGACTAGGCGGCAGTTAACCAGCTCACATTTCCAGCCTTGGGATCTCAGCCCAGAAACAACGTGTGTGTAAACCAAAGGGGTAGAAGGGGCTGGGTTGGACAGGTGGAATTCATTATGCCAATGAGAAAAATCAATAGTAGGAATGAAAATCTATTGGCGGTGGCCAACGCGGCTATCAAAGCCACAGGCAAAGGATCAATAGGGAAGACTGATTCTTTTTACACACAAACCCACACACAGACCGGCTTGAATGAAGGACAAGGCAAGGACAAGGCAATGCACATCATCGTTTACTAGAAAACCGTTGATTAATAATAAACAGTGGAAAAGGAATAACCAGACAGCTTACAAACAACACTAAACCTGTTAGAGCAGTGTAGTCTCCACATGGCCTCGGATACAGATGCTTACAAAAACTGAATCACAAGGGATATGTAAGGGGCCTCAATACACATCCGATTCCCTTCTAAACAGAAAAAGTTGTTCACAAACTAGCACAAAACAAAACAGGCTCCAACTTTTCCCGAGGTAATCAATTGTATTCTAACAGAGCAGGCTTCCCTCGTTAGCCGTGATACCACAATAACGATGACTTTTCGGTTCGGTCTGCGTCAGTGTGTGAACAGCTAAAACCACGAGGAGCCCCTGAGGACGAAACTGAGAGAGGAGGAGGGACGTGTCTGTGGTCATGTACACAGGGTCCTGACACCTCAGCGTCTTCAGTCTCATGCCGGCTGGGGGAGCGGCCTGGCTGACCAGACCCAGTGACACATTTCTGAGGGGGAGGTCGAAAGCCTTCCTGTCCATTTGTAGCCCCAACGCACCCGGGCAGCAGTGCAGTGTGTGAAATGTCAACGCCTTCCGAGGGCGCCTCAGGCGACCAGACTCAGGCTCATCTACAGCCTATGGTGGGTCCCTGGGCATTGTAGCGCGCTCAGGGAGCCCTTGGCCGCACTGCACCATTTACAACACTACCGCTGCCGCGTCGCAGACCCAATGGCTGAGGAGACAAAGACACTTCCGATATGCCTTTAACCAATCACATCAGACCTTTACACGTCAAGGAAAATACCAATACCTGAGGAAAGAATAAACAGGCCTTGCGACCTTGGTGACACCAGCTGAGTTCACCTGCGAAGCCACACGCTCAGGACATGCAAGAGGTACAAACAAGAGCTTGCAATGACTCGGCAAAATAACGTCCAGCTACTCTGAAAGTCTGTTTCCTGGGATAATCCTGTTAACTCAACAATGTTTGTTCGCCACGATTTGTTTTGAAGTTACAAACCCCCAAAACAGAACCAATATTGGTTTAATTAGATTAGGGGAAAGACAAACCAAATGAGGTCAACAGAGCACGGGAATGAAAACCGATGAGAGCGCCGATACAAACCAGGAACACGAAAACCTCCCCTCTGCACTGGCTGCCACTGCTCTGCCTCTTCATGTTGGCGGGGGGACGGAACAGCTTGGCCGGCCGAACGGCTGGCTGGCTCTCGTTCTCTGTGTGCTGGAATGGCTCTGCTGCTTAGAATAGCATGGGCCAGATGCCTTTGTCCCTTCCACCCCCCAACCCTGAAACGTTATTTGGAGCCCAAGGGCAATGGAATCTCTGCACCTCCCAAAGGAGCGGCGGACCCGAGCTCTGGTCCTCACCTCCGGATAGAGAGAGCACAGGGTGTTGATTGGGGCCGGACGCCGCATCAGCTGTCCAGATAACAAACCCAGGAACGTGGCAACCAGCCGCCTATATAGGCATTACGGATTGGGTCAAATACACTAAGGTGAGGGAAGGGCAACAGGCGCTTGTGAAGCTAGCCAGCAATGCCACATCTCACCAAGCCCTTTCCAACCCGTTTAGGTGATTTCACGACTTTCGCCCTCCCAACCGTGCCGTTGAAGGTGAGTTCAGTGAATCTGAGCAGAACCTGCCGTGTGTTTCTCTTAGCTGCTGGGTCATGGAGGGGGGGGGGCTGTTCCTATGTGGGTGCTATTAATAGACACACTTGAGTGGGACATCAGGACGGTTGTGCTTCGCTGGAACGCTACCGGTTTACAACTTATCGCAACACGTAGTTGGCGGCAGTGGCTTTATGGCTGAAGTGTGAAGGGAAGACCTATTTCTAACGATAATGGCCATTAACATTGTGACTGACATTAATAAAATAGCCTTAAAGAGTATAATCTTTAATGGAAAAATGAGAAGACGGATGCTCAAGGATTACGAGTGGAAGATGGTGAGGAGGTTTCTGACAGAACTAATCTCTGGTGACCTAGGGCGGGAAAGGGGACGCCCCCACCGGCCAATAGGCTGACCCGTTAGTCCAGGGCATGTCTTACACCAGAAGGCCCGCCAAGCAGTCCACCAGGCCACACGTTAAAGCATAGCAAGTTTCTGCCTGAAAGCTGCGAGTACAAAGGAAAAACAAGGGCACCTGGCAGGGGAAAATAAGGGCAATTAGTTGTAGGGAGACTATGGCTTTCTAGTGTATGGGAAAAATAGAAAACTGTAAAAAGCGTTGCCAGTGGCTGCTTGCAGGTATGTGGCGATGAATGCAAGAACACTGCCACAGCTAAATAAGTCATTGTTCCTCGGAAAGAAAGTTGGAGCTCCAAAAGCAAGTATGAAAGCAGAAACGCAGGGAACTTTATTATTCCAGCATAACAAGCCAGTCGTCTTGCCGTCAATTGCATCAGTCCGTTCTGTTGTTCTCCCGGCCCCTCGTTTCAACCGTGCCTCAACTGCCATGACACGTGGCTGTCAGCCGCAATAACGTAAATACGACAGAGAAAGCGGCGCGGCGAAGAGCCTCGCTGGAGACCTCTGAGGATGATTGCTTCGGTGGGCTACGAAGCGGAGTCAAGGGATAACTCGTCCCCTCTCAAATTAATACGGGGCGCTGCTCCTCAAATCCAAGACCGCTTATCGAGACCGACCGCCGCAGGCACCTTTCCTATTACGTGGCTGGGGCTGGTCGGGGGGAGAGTCAATTTGTTTACCGGAAAAACGGATTTGAGAAATGGATCCACTGCATAGATTGGACTCCCGAGAGGACCGAGTGGCAGAACAAATGGCAGGGCATAGATCTCCAAGGTCCGGTCTAGGATTGTCTCATCGCATACAGCATAAGAGGTTCAAACTTTGCTTGCACTTATACTAATGACTGTGTTGGTTAGTACAAGTTTAGTCGTTCGGATGGGTGCTTACATACTAAACAAACAGTTTGAGTTCATGTTACATTCAATAACCACCATTTATCATTTACTATTGGCTAGATCACTTGAATTTAGCACTGGTTCAGATTGGAAGAGGCCACAGCATTTGATGTAAAAATGACCAAAAGCAAAGTGAGCGTCTATAGACAGAAAAGGTGAACATAACTGGGAGGACCCAAATGGCCACCCCATGTCCTTTTATCCCACATGCCTCTTATAAAACCCTCTGGGAAAGGGGATGAGCTCGTAAGAGGAGACCTTATTTTTAGAATGAGATCGAAGACAACGGCAGACAGCAGACTAAAATCTACGCCAAGCTTCCAGCAAGCCACCCGGCGTCACCCTGCTTGACGTACGTATACGCAGCATGACCTGACTAGCGTAACACAGGCCATATACGGGCAGTCGTTTGCAAGCCTTTGTTTTGAGGACCCGCCAGGTGAACCGCTTTGTTCACGCGTTTGCTTATAAAAATACTGTGAAATATTTGTAGTATAATGTAAAGACTGGATTAATCGTACCTACAATATGTGACAGTGAACTGGTTTATTTCATGGCCTTGTGAGATCCAGCAAGTAGTAAATCCCTTTTGCACTTGATATCAAAGTCTCCAAGGAACGTTGCAGTCTAAACTTGACTGACTGGTCAAGCAGCAAGTGGCTAACGGCTGGCGAGCGGACACATAGCTGACTTGGGCAGGTCAAGATCACCTTACCGAAATGGCATGGAAGTGCAGGGCGGGGAAGGGGGGGGGGGGGGGTGACGAAGAAACTAATATCAAGTCTCAAGTGCAGTGCTGTGCAAGTCTTTTCCACATCACAGTCTCTTCTGCAACAGCTGGATGCCCATTCCGGCCTGGGAAATTAGGGTTTGTGAAACCTTGTCTGCACGTTTTAATTACAAACTCAAGCCAGGTTCTGGTGCTATTTATATGTGGAGAATGGGGGGGGGGGGTCTCATTGATATGAAGAAGTGTTAAGAGTATACAAAGATGTAGTCCGCAAACATCAATCAAATTTAGTAGTGACATTAGAGTGACAGTTTTTTAGGTTAACAGATGAAATCAGGACAAGACTTCCTCACAAGGTTAGTAAACATAAAAAAGCAGTCCTTATCAGGAGCTTTCTGCGGTCACCAAAATAACAAAGTAACTTCAGTGTTTTGGGAGTTAGAGGTAGATTCAGGCATCAATGTTAGGTTAATAAGGCTGAGGTTATGTGACATGGAGTCTTTTTTTTCTGGTCCCTGGTGTGTGTGTGTGTGTGTGTGTACGTTTAGCAATACAACATAATTTTTGCACTTAGCTGCTGTAACTGCATAAAAACTATACATGTATCATAGCTTGTTGACTATCCTCTCGAAATAGTGAGCCAATTTGTTTTAGGCCCTTTACATTCCCTGACTGGTTAAGTTTTTTTCCATGGCTCTTGTGCCACACACATATGGCGACAAATATGTTTGGAAAACTGAATCAGAAGATACCTGTAAAAGGCAATTGAAGCACTGTAGTGTAGTGATAACACTGTAATGTTATAATCCACTGCAATTGCAGAGAAAACAAATGTTATGTGAAGACATGGATAGAACATATGTTAATTCATCTATCAGGAAAGTATTTCAGAAAAAAAGAATGAGGAAAAAATGTAAGTCTAATCAAATATCTCAGCTGTTAGAGAAATTAGAGAAATGTATTTTGAAAGCTCCTTGGAATGAGCTTTCTAAAGAGGCAGCTTCGGAGACTTAACTTCTAACGTCCATGGAGACCTGAGAAATCCCAGTAATTCCATTCACTAGAGCCAGCTGCTGCTGTCTCCGTGGAGCCTGATGGAGCCTTCATGGCCCGGTGGGCCCCAGCCAGGCGAGTCCTATGGCTGGCCACCATTTGGTGAAGTCCTCTGTGCAAAGCTTTTCCAGAAGTCAGCCAGAGGCAAGGTTCCTTTTTTTCTGGGACTTTCTTCTAGCAGGGAGGGGCGGGTGATAAGCATTAAACGTGCCGGGGGGGGGAATCTAAAGGCCACTGGTTCAAAACCCAGATCTGACAAGATGAAAAATCACCTCGTATTGCCTTTCCATTAAAACCTTTTTGGTAAACGACTAAAATGCAAATGCAGTACTTATAATAATTTTAACACAGCATTAACGGAGGGGCGGACATCCCCTGATTAGAAGCAGTGGTCAGGTCTGGCAAAACCCAGGGACATTCGGATTGACTGCCGACCAAGGTATTACCCGAAATGCCTCTTCCTCCTACTAACTAGACAATTAACATCCGGATGCAGCCAAGACAGATGGGTCTATCTAACCTCATATTCCCTGGCATTGCAATGGATATCATGTCTCAGGCTCCCCCGGAGGGTTAAATCTCACTGGTATCCAAGAAGGATGCATCACATTCCTTTAAAATAGTTAAATCCCAATTAGCATCAAAGCAGAGTTTGTGTTACGTTCTAAGACCTTAATAATATCACTAGCATTTGTTAAAAGCAGGGCAAACAGAACAAACGTTCCCTGACGACAAGACTGCAGGCAGAAGAAAACTTGAGCGAGAGGATAGAAAAGGGTAACAAGAAATGTAAACACATTAATACCTGTAACAACAACCAACCAGGAACAACCACAGAAAGACGGTGTGACCTGTCTAGACATGCGGTCCGGCACGAAGTCGCCATACGAGGACGCGCTGTCTGTACACAAAGCTAGATAGGGAACCGTGGCGACGACCATGTGATGGGAGCGTGTTGCGTGGGGGGGCAAGAGAGGGACAGAACATTGAAGGTAAGCAGTGAGGCTTATAAAATACCCTCAGAGCCAAACAACACATCGGGACCATTACCGGGAGCCAATGTACAGCAAACTTGGCTGCAGGGAGGTCAAGAGAAAGGTTTCTAGAGAAAAACATCTCGAATTTGGCGGCCAGGGAAGTCGGAGCTGGGCCCTGACCCTAACCCTCTCAGATCCCTGCTTGTAGACTGGTCCTTTGAACCAGGGGCCGACGCTGAAACAGCGCTAATGAAGGGCGGATTATCATTCTGATCCCTTTGTCGCTTAGCTGTTTTAACCCATGTCTGGTTTTGATGTCAGTGAGCAGATCCCCCAGCACTTTCACGCCAGCCCTCATTCACTCCTCACTCAGTCTCGCCACTCCTCACCTCTTAAACTCAGCTTCATCAACTCAGAATACAGTCTTTTCTTAATGATTGGCCGCTTGTAAACAAATGTGTGTTTATCTTTGGATGGTGCAGCAATTCATGCATGTATGTGTCCCATCTACAGCACCAACAATGCAGGGTGGTCCAGCTATGGCCATGAAGTCGGCTTTGTTTCTTTGTAGTTGGTGAATGAGGAAACCGAATGATTTGTTGGCTATGATCTGGAGAGTGCATTTATGTTATTAGGTGGTGTTTGTGTGTAGGACATATCTTACTATCTCTACTATGATCAGAATACCCTCACAGTTAAGTAGATACCTTTTCGAAAGCTCTGTAATACCAAATTTTTTATAAAGTTTCTCCTAAAATCAGCGAAGGTTAGGGTTAGATTGATTTGAAAAGAAAACCCAAACGCGGTTGGCTGTACTGAATTCTACCGTCCCAGCGTCTGAGGGCATTTTTCTAAAGACTCCCAGCAGTGCAAAGAACAGAAAATGCCAGTGGATCGTCAAAGGGCTGGCAGCCAGTCCCACATCTCCCACGGGGGGCCCTAACGCCACCCAGGGGGCCCTATCGCCACCCAGGGGGCCCTATCGCCAACCAGGGGGCCCTATCGCCACCCAGGGGGCCCTATCGCAGGCACTGGTTTATCCTTATATTTATACGCCGTCCCCGTAGCCTAGCATGAACCTATAAATAGGGGGGTACCATGCAGCCTTTTTAAGGTCACATGTATGGTTTCTAAGCGGCGCTTCGGCCGGGGGGGGCTCAAGGAGCACATGACTGAGGCACCGAGCACACGTGTCACGCCCTAGAACCCATGAGACATGTTCAGAGTGTGATAGACACTGACAATTAGTGCACTGTCATAAACAAATACTAAATAAGTTTACAAATTGGTTGTAAACAGTAAAAGTTACTGAAGAAGGCACAGCTTAACAGTATAAACTGATTAGTGTGCATTTCTTTGTAAATATTAATACTTTTATTGTGAAAAGTCTTTGGAGAAGAGGGCATAACAATCTACTTGGCTCATTGTTGACAACCTTGTTTAAACGGCTATAAAACGATGACAGAAACAAAACTGGTGACAGTTTTCACGGTCGAGGGCAAATTTCAAAGCAATCTTCTGCTTGCGCTTTTATTTTTTCATCTTGATTAAATAAAAAATACAAAACAAGAACAGACAAGAGTACAGGTAACAAATTGCTGTTTGTTGACTGAAACCGAAAGAGACAAAGGAGGTTGCGGGCTATTCCTAACCAGGTACTGTGTGTATATCCTAGTTCCAACGTGCTCTTACACACACAGCTTGTGAATAAGAGGTCAACAATTTCCAAGACCGCCTCTGCTGTGCTTCACATTGACATAATACAGGCATAAAGAGAAAAACAACCAGAGTTCGACACACAAAGAAAACACAGCAGGGCAGTAAAAAGGCAAACCACCTCCCTCCACTGAAGGACAGGGAATATTACACTGATTGACCGTCTCAACCCTTAGGAACCGACCTCACGGACATCCACCTAATGTCAAAAGAAAGGTGAGAGAACGTGTACGAGACCCAGACACTAAGTTTCAGCCCAGGCGTGTTTGTGTCAGTCCCGTGTCAGAGATGAGCGAGCAGGGTGCTGAGCAACCAATGACATATAAGGTAGGCGGCCAGCAGGACTCGGTGCCCGACTCGTGCCCGTAGAAAGAAAAAATAACAAACACACCTTGGACCCAATTCCGGCACCACTCACCCGCCTGCGACAGAACCCCTGGGTGATGATGTTGATGCTGAAGATCTTCAACATTTTCTGCGGGGGCTCCTTAGCCACCTTGACCACCGCCTTCGGGTCGGCCACCATGTCCAGAGCCTGGCTCTCCGGTGTGGCCAGGGGGGCCTTCTCCTTCCCAGGCTTGGGCACCTTCTTCCGGGCTCCGGAGGAGGTGAAACGCGGTATAGGGCAATGCCTCAGCATTGCAAGGACGGGAACTAGTAGGTCATGTAGCAAGCGCAATAGTCACACAAAGTGGCCTCGGGAAGATCCAGAATCTTCTCAGGGGGAAAACGGGGAATACGACCCTAGCGGTGCGTTGCTGACGCTGGACTGCCCACGCCAGCTTGCTCGCCAGCTGACCGTCGCTCTTTAAAATATCCCAGGGCGTGATGTCACCGCTGAGGTCCCTGCCAGGCAGAGCAGCTGGCAGGACAGGCCCCGCCCCCTCAAAACAGCGAGTCACTGAGGAATCTGCATCCCCCGGAGAGGAATGCGTCTTACCGGCCGTCCTGCTGTTAGGAGGAAGTTCAACGGGTGACAGAGACCACGTCCTTGTGAGCCCCCCTTCCACATTAATCAGCAGCACTGACAAGTCCAGGGCATGAAGCACCACAGACTCCCCATGTAATTGTCAGTCATGAGTTGGTGTATTGTTAGATCGGGGGGCACAAAACCATTTCTGCCACGCCCCAGGAACATGAAGTGTCGTCCCCTGAGGTGCGCTTTGAAGATGGAATGCGGTAGCATTGTTTACCCATTTACCGAGTCAGTTTGCTGTCATGCTACACACTACACAAGAGAAGTATTCCTTGTCTTCCGGCACGTTGAGGTTTTGAGGAGAGGCAACATTGGTCGAAGCAATTCCTGAAGTACTCGTGGAAGAACAGCAGTTTAATGCTTTTGTTTGAAAGAGGGGGTTCATTTTATTCTAATGTAGAATGTTTTCATTATTTCTTTGGGAGAGTGAGCTTCTACAATTTAGACTTCTGAAACAAGGGAAGGCCCTGTCACACAATTTTCCAGAGGAAACACTAATGCCAACTCAAACAAAATGTAGGCCAGTAGTAACGTCAATGATCTTCACACAGAGAAGCATTTAGGTGCTAAAAATTAGTATTCAACACCCTTGGACCTTATCCCATTTTCGTACGACACATGCTTAGAGCATGCCTGAAATGATTAACTTGTGCTTTTGTTTGTTTCTCAACAACTTCCTTAATAATGGTGAATACTTAAGGACCTAAGTTCTAGATGATTCGTTTGTAGTGAATAAAATAGCATGATGTCGATACAGCAGAACCTTAAGTAACAGAACCTTCCTCTGGCTCGTCCCTGCTACTGGCCAGGCAGTAACGGCATTCCAGTAACCTTGTCTGAAGTCCTGGAGGAATATTATGGCTGTTGATCAGACAGGTGTTGGAATGAGTGACGTGGTAACTTAAACAAGGTTTTATTTAGACACGCCGTGTGTGATACCGTTGGGTACAAATGTCGCGAACATAACCACGTAGATCACATATCAGCCTGTGACCTCCCTAAGATTCAAATGAAAAAAAAGGGAGAAAGTTTTGGAAATAATGGCCCATGTTAAATATAACTTTAGAAGAAATCTGCCTGGATTTAGTGAGGACTGGTGATTTTTCACAACTACAGGAGAAAAAAAATCACTTTCCTTTGCTAGTCAACAAAGACCACTGTTTCACTACTTTGGAGCCCACACTTCTCATCATAAAACACTGATGGAAAAACAAAAGCACCAGAACGCTTGAACAAAGACACATATTTAATATTTTGCTTCACAGGAAGCTGAATAATTCATGAGTACAAAATAAGTATTTCAGTGTTTGATTGTAGTCTGAATGTGGTTCTAGCACCATTAATAATAATAATAATACACACTATTTACCTTTACAGGCAAGCGTATTTCATTACAGAACGATTCTCAAAAGACGCTATAAAAAAACTAAACAAAAACACCTCCCGTATGCTGGTCTCGAGTGGGTCTATCCACAATGGCCACTGTTGACAGTGACAGCCGGGTGTTGGCAGTTAAGGAAGGCAGCCTCGATAGGACAGGGAGGGTGAATCTCCATACAACAGACAGGCCCGGAGGTCTTAAACAGCACCTCTCTTACATATCCTACCCTGCAAAAACCTGGATCATCAAACGCCAAGAGCGTAGCACCTACCAAGGAGATGTTTTGGCAGCGGTTGCCGAGCGCCAGAAAGGCAGCCACACAGGTGCATTATTTTGGTACAATCTCCACACGAGGAAAGCGGCATTCCCTCCCACCTCCACGTCCTGTCAGAAACGGAGGCAGCTAATGCAAAAACCTGGCAGAGCCAGAGCGGTGGCACCAGTTATGCCAACGGTAATTCTCCCTGACATTGGGTGTGAAAACCCTGCAGAAAACGAGACGAAACAAGGCTGTGACCGCGGAGACAGCTGCCAGTTTTACGTCTTGTATCCTGAACACACCCAGGATACGTGACAGGGAGCCGGCATCGTTATAACATAGTTCAGACACATTAGCGTTCTGGCTAATCTCAGAGAAGCAAACTATGCCTCATGGACTCATGTCTGAGCCTCATGTCTGCCATTTTATTCAGACCGGGGTAATTGGTAGGAACACCAGACGTGCAGGGGGATTCACCCACGGTTCGTGGGGAATGTGGGCCAACGCCTTCTGTCTGGGAGAACCGGTTATCTGGTGTAAAACACTGTTTCAGACAGAGAAAGGGTTGTAGCTCCAGGCTCCACCAGGAGGTGATTAACTTAGAATTTAGATAGTTGGGCCAGGTTTTGGTGATATGACAACTCACCGTCGCACAAGGAGAACACTTCGTTCGGCTAGATAGAAAACTTAAACAACATTAACAAACATTAAAACAATTGAACTTCGTCACCTATTGCTCGATCACAAGCTTGGTCAACCGCCATTGGATAGAGCCGACTTTTGGAAGAAATGTATAGGCCTGTTTAAGTTTGTTTCTCTTCCAGGTCACAGGGGCCACATTCTGTGAGAATGTTCTGGAACATTAAGACATCAAAGGCTAAGCCTTATTGGACCTCAAGTGACTCCGGAGACTTACAAACAGCTCGAGGCGCCTAGGACCGAAGATAGGCTGGTCAGATTCAACTGTTTGGACTGTTAGAACCAATGATAGGCAACAACAAAGGGATAAACACTCAAAGAATCAGTCAAAACACAGTTGAAAGTTGAAAAGTGTGGAAATCAGCCCTCACACAGTTAAAGAACAATATATTTTACAAATCCTTTCCAATAACAAATAAATCCTCAGATGCAGGAAGCTGAAATTGGTTTACTGTAACCATAGTATCACTGACTCATCTGAAGGCATCTGACAGACCAACAGTAGACCAGGCATAGGAAAGCCACTGCAAAAGGGGCAACATTCGGCCCAAAACTTGTGCCATGCTATGCTAAGGGGCTACATACGGGCCTGAGCTTGTGCGGAGCCCAGACGTGATGGATTGCCAGGGTGGCTTAGCTAACGTCAGACCTCATGCATGCTGGTTGTTTTCTCTGCACTCACATTTGAATGCACTCTCAGTCACGCCCCCCTTGAAACAGTGAGTGATTGGCTGAGCCAATACACACACACACACACACACAACACAGGCAAGGACGCACAACAAATGAGTAATCGCACAAGCGTGATGAATGAGAGGCGCTGTGCACGTGTGTGCTGAAGTCCCGGTACACATCGTCTGCTCCGGGCGTAAACACTGGCCGACCGCGAGCCCCTACAACCCCAAAGGCCAGGGGCGGCCACACTATAAGCAGAACCCAATTTATTAAATTGACTTCCCTGCTGATCGTGTGCCAAAGTCAGGAGAAACTTTGTTAGTCAGAGGACATTATTTACTATTTCAAAGGGATTAGTAACGAAGTAGCAATGAGAAGATTAGAGACTTATTGGGTCTTATTTGCTTACTCAGAGTCATAATATTTAGGTAGAGGAAAGAACATCCACATAGGATTAAGAACAACACTTCTGGATTGTGTCTGATGAGATCCTGAAAACATACCAAGCGGAAACAGACACGGTTGGCAGATTGGGTTGTGTTCAGCGCTGCAGACGAGAGCCTGCTAATTGCTAGACATTGCATTGCTTCAAAATCGAGAAAACAGTTGTGTCAAAAGCCAGCAGCTGCTTAGCAGGACTGAAGACTAGGGGAACAGCTGTCTCACACACCTTTGGTCTGGGAGCAGGTTTGGGTCAAGGCAGTCACAGGGCACGTTTAAACTACCTCCGGTTTTATTCAAAAAGGAATGCAGACCCATTCACCCACACGCATACACATTATACACACACATGTACTGATAAACTGCTACAGAAAGCTCATTTGAGAGAATAATAACTAGCTCGAGATCATTAAAATTGCAAGGCACCATTAATCTTTAATGTCTACGGCAAGGCTGTTTTTGTGAAAAAAATAGTACTTAAAATTCATTTCTCCGGGGACAATGACAAATGACAAATTAGCCTGGTCCGGGCATCGCCACAACCCAGGACGAGCGTCACCGGCTGGGAGAAATGGATTGACGGGACAGGAAGGGCAACGTCCGCTGCCCACTGGCCCTGAGTTAGGGCCCAAATAACGGACACGCATGATAAAGAGACCCATTCCAACTTAATCCCAGAGCCACGGGAGCCGCACGCCTCATCGGGTGGAGAACGAGGCCATGGACCACGATTAATCCCAGAGTGTGTGTGTGTGTGTTTTTACCACAGGGCCTCACTGGTATGATGACGTGACATTTTATGTTTGTGGTTAAGTCATGTTGGGGTTGAGGGTCAGGGGTTGGGTGTTAGGGTTTCATTTAGGAAGTGGGGTAGAGTTTAGACACACAAGAAAAATAAACTTTTTGATTGGATGGTAGGTTTGGATTTGTGAGTCAGCTCAGGCTTAGAGGGAGTGTTAAGGCGAGCCTTGGGTACAGAAGGGATTTTTTTCATAAGAAAATATTTCGAAACTTATGGCTAAACAAGCGCTCGTTTCTGCATGCGTGCACCAAATTTTTTTTTCTTCCAGCTCAATTAGCACCTTGGTAAAAAAGAGTATTTTATATGTGGCTGCTTTGTTGACAGTGAACAATCAACTCTGAGATCCTCCTCAAACAAAACCCAGGGAGCATCTCAACAACGTCAAGAAAGTCCTGTTCGAGTCCACGATCCTCCTCGTAACCACCACGACACCCCCACCACCATAACCAGCAGGGGGTCCCTGCGCCCTGACGCGGGCCCCCTGGAGGAGCTCTACTATCAGCCAGCCTGGGCACACACACACACCTGCGCATGGCTTGGTGAGGCTGGCCAGGGACTGTGGGTGGCAGATGCGAAATAGCTGATTAGTGAGTAAAGGCTGCTGCTCTGCCAGCACAGCTGTAGCCGACATCTTCATCCAGCGTGTGTGTGTGTGTGTGTGTGTGTGTTTGTATGTGATGGGGGGGGAATCACAGCAGCCAGACCACTGCCTCCCTCTAGTGGCCATAATTAGAACTTAACTGGGCAATTCTCGTCCTTAAACTGAGAGCACCGCTTAATAGTGTCTAGCGGAGTTGGGATCAGTAGAGGGTGGCACCGGGCACGCATCACGAGGGTCGCGTAGCAACGGTACCCAGCACCATGTTATTTAATTAGACATGCAACCCCAATGGTGGCGAGGGCGCTGGACATGATGGCCGTCAACGGACGTTGTCATGGAGACCCAATGCCCAAGTATGTCCTATAGTATGAGACAAAGACAGTGCCGCACTTCAAACAGTCCACGTCCGGTGACTTAAGGTCATGTTGAATTAACCAATCATAATTACAATAGCCTGCTCAAAAAACCCTGTGTGGAAGCTGACTGTCACCTCCGCGAGACTGACCAGGTTTCCATGAGAACAAGCCCAAAGAATCGGTCGACAAGGACCAAGACAGCAGCAGGGGTAAGCTGCGTTTACCGCGCCCGACCTTTCACGGTCCAGCCAAGCAGGGTTTCTGCTCGGCTGACAGGCAGGTGAGTGACCAGCGTGCAGAAAACTGTGCCTCCGTCTGGACAGGCCAGCAGGCTCACGGGCAGCACAGGTAAGGACACATGAGACAAAGCGGCAGCTAAAAGAAGAAAAGTGGGTGGAAAGACCAGTGTCTCCAGGGGCCAACAGCCAGTCTACGGGGCCGTAACAGCAGTACGCCTCCTCATTCCCTGCACCTCCACACCCCTTCACATTTGCCCAAGCGACTGGATGCAAAGAACAAACGCTGGCCCACACTCGGGCACACTTCCATGCCGCAGATGTGTGGGACACGGAAGGCGCTCAAAAGCCGGGAGCAACAGAAACGTGAAGAAATGCAGCGCGCCACCGGCAGAGGTGAGGCCCAACGAATCAGCCCGTGTGGAGGCGCGACTCCCACAGGACAGGAGACTAACAATAGCCCAGACCATGACCCATCTCTGAGAAACTGTGAAAGGAAGACACTTCGTGTCTAGCGAAAAATTGGCGGAAGTCTAAAAACACTGTGGGGTCGAGGACAAACAAACAAGGAGTGTGGGGTGACGGCCATGTTGCTGCCTCTCTTCCATGCCTCCAACTGGTGGGTTTCTTGCAGCAGAGCACAGGGCACTTGTGAACAGCAATCGGGGCAACCAGAACCACTTCTGCCCCTCCGACTGAAGCCCCGGGGCACTTGGAACCTCCAGAAGCAGAGCGCAACAAGAAGAACGGAGTCGCAATGGGGTTTTCAATGCGCTGGGAGCCACCTGAGCACAACGTAGGCTGGGTCAAGCCGGGCGACCCGTGACACGTCGGGTAGAACTAGGACAGATAGTGGAAACAGAGGCAGGGAGGGGACCGAGACGGAGAGTGACTCATCCGAGATGGTCGGTGTTAACACAACTATGACAAAATGCTGCCATCTAGGGACAGCACTGCTAGCTGGATGTAGCAACGGGAAGCCCAAGGCTACACCCACACATTCACAGTAGGGAACAGGTGTCGTGTCGTCGCTACCCGCGGAGGGTGACTGATGGACGAGGCAATTAGCGCTGTCATTCCCCTCAGGGCTTGCTGGAGCCAGCTCTTCCAGAGAAACTGAAAATTATTAGAATTTAACAAGGTTCCAGTTCGCTCCTTAATCTGTTGGCTAAAATAAAATTTCCAAAATGTATAAATAAACAACTGTCACTTGTAGGGCATTTGAATGCTAAAATCATATATACTAAACAGAGCCTGAAATGGAGTGAGCGGTTAGCTTTCGTGGTGCAGGAGGCTACTTTGTGGGTGACCTCTAGTGATCGACAGCCGTGTCCTATACAAGTGAACAGCACTATCCACTGACCTACCAGGGACCCAATGAAAATGACTCGCGATGGACCTTCCAACTCCTACTGCATTTGCACCAGGGATTCTCTCACTATTTACTGTAAACCAGCCAACACGTCATGGTCAGTTGCACATGCGACCTGTAATTTACAGAGTAAAGCAGCTAAGACAAATGGTATACATGTCATGTTTGTTTCTGCTTTGTGCCCCATGTCATTAAATCCCCCACGCTTTTAATCTAGAAATTTCATTTGATACTGAATCTGCTTTCAGATTACACACAAATTGTAAAAGTCCAAGTCTTCATCATTGAGTTGGAACACCCAATAGGAGACTATTGGCCTTTAAGAAGCCAATCAAATTAATGTGCATAAATTGCTTCAACCAGTTCAGAATTCTTCTTAAATTGAAAGAGGCGGGTATGTTTAAAGGTTAAAGTAGCACTTTAATGAACCCCTGAGGTTATCGAAAACCAAAAAATGTTGCTCCATGATCCTTAAGTATTCCTAGCAGGCTTGGGTCAACCAGCTGGCATTCCGGAGCCAGCCGGGTGGCACCCTGCTGTGTGCGCACACGCGTTAGACCCAGCATGCTCCAGTACTATTGGTGCAGGAAGTAGTATCCCAGTGTGTTGGTGGCTGTGGGCTGTGAGATGTGATCATGCACTGTTGACAAGAATCACGCATCCCATCATTCCCCTCAGTGAGACCAACAAATAAAAATCAGACCGCACTAACTCATGCAAAATCAGTTTGCGGTAAGAAGCCGCTTTGTGGAAAGCGACTGGTCCACAACAGGTCCGGTGACGCCGCGGGTCCAAGAGGGCTCCCGATATACAGAGCTTCAACCAGGCAACACCGAGCTCTAACAGCACTGCAGAACAACAACCCAGGCTGCGTAGCCTTGATGTCAGCCAGGGCTCAGCTCAGCAGAATACAGGCAGTCTTCAGTAGAGTGCATACTTAATTAGTCCGGTATAAAATATTCATCCTCCGTGTGTGTGATGTGCCTGCTCCAGGGCAGCTCTGTGCCACCACCAGATTGGGTGAATGAAAGGGGAGCACCGGGCTGGTTCCTGCCCAGGCCACCCTCCCTTTATCTGGGGAGCCGACACGAATAGTACCCAGCAACCCTCCAGAGAACCAGAGAAGATTTAGAGAAAGACGACGGGGATCTATTCACTGTTGGATGTTCAAATTGATTTGCTTCTCAGAACCTGCCAGCTCTGTGATCGGTGCAAGTGGCCTTTATCTTCGGTTGGATTATAAACGCTTTAATAGGTTTCAACGGGAAGTCCAAACCGTAGCCTAGCAACACAAACACAGCTTCAAGCAAAAAAAGCACAAATTAAATTCGCACAAACTTGAAGTTATCTGTGCTTTCTAGGCCACGGCAACGATGAAATGAATCAAATCCATCCGCTTTTCTAATTCTTCCGCTAATGCCCGACTGGCTTCTATGACAACCTGTTAGCCCTTCTTTTTGCCACCAGTGTCTTGGTGTCGGTTCAGCGGCGAGGGTAGCTGCACCCGGCTGAGAAGTGGGCAGCAGGGCCGTCTTGGCGCCGACACGTTCACTCACGTCATCATAAAAATCCCTTTATTGATTTCAAGGGGCATTATCTGTCTGTGTTGCACCAGAGACTCTCTCCGGTGAGAGAGAGAGCTGCATGGAAGGGGCATTTCCAGGGGCATTATCTGTCTGTGTTGCACCAGAGACTCTCTCCGGTGAGAGAGAGAGCTGCATGGAAGGGGCATTTCCAGGGGCATTATCTGTCTGTGTTGCACCAGAGACTCTCTCCGGTGAGAGAGAGAGAGCTGCATGGAAGAGCCCACCGGTGCACGGACGGACGTCCAACTGAAGGAAAACACTTGGAGCCACGACCCGTGTTTCAATATGACCCAGAGGCCATGTTGAATCCCCACCGGCTGCCACGCGGTGTCGGTGACACAGTCATGCCCTCCTGCCTCCCGTTTGGCCCTCCTGCCTCCCTGTCGGCACTGCGCTCGGTCTTATCGGGGCTCGGCAGCCCGGCACACAGAGCCACGCTACAACGGACATCTGCCCGGGCCAAGCTCTCAGAACCAACTGCATGACAGACAGGACCCGCTTTGGCTTCAACTACAAAGGCCCTGCCAACAGCACTGTGAAGAAGTAGGCTGACCGTTCCTCCTGTTGGTGAGGCTTGGATTAAAAGGTGAAGGGTTTGGGGGTGGACTACAGTCCAAACTGCTGTGGACCCATTCTGACAGTTACCAGAGTTAAGTGCGAGGACAACAACTATTAACAACAAACAAGACCACAATATGACGAAAAAGAAATAAGAGGACAGCATCTTCTAAACAAACATTGCTGGTATGATGATTGTTTCTTAGGGATATCATCAATTAAATCTGCTTATTATTAAACACTCTCCTCACCAACAGGACATACACCTCAATGGCAAAACAAACACACCAGACCAAGAGTACACACACACACACACACACACCAGACCAAGAG
>JACXGK010008996.1:0-20924 GCA_016801125.1 Novumbra hubbsi
CTGCTCTCTGTGTGGGGGTCTCTCATTACCTGCTCTCTGTGTGGGGGTTACTCATAACCTGCGCTCTGTGTGGGGGTTACTCATAACCTGCTCAACCTAACTCCTCCATAGAGAAGCAATACATTGCTGAGGCCCCGGGTCTGTGCATGACCCTTATTCAATCATTGCACAGGCTAAATCAATCCACACGATATTCCACCGGTTGATGACCAGCCGATGGGAGTGCAGTGCACCCTGGGTAATTGCGCTGCATTCCGGCTGCTTCTGTGAATGTTCTGCCCCGGCGGCCGAGAGGAAGACGTTCAGGCCGGACACGTTAAGTCAGTGTCTCGCGTTCAGTTAGTGAGCTTGGGTGTCACTGAATGAAGTATTTTGGAGAAAATACTGATTGATCTGCACCCGGGGAACATCTACAGGGACCATTGTGGGCTGTTCTCTAGGTGCTTACAGGTGATGTGAGATCCAGCCTAACCACCCCTCCCCCCCTCCACCTGGTTCTGCAAGCTCTCTGTTGTGCTATCTCCAAATCTATCCACCTCTCTCTCTTTCCCTCTATCTCCCTTGATCTCTCTCTGCCTATCCATCTGTCTTGTTTTCTCTCTCCCCCCTCTCTCTCTCTCTCCCTCTCTCGGTTTGTATCTAGGTCTCCCCTACACTGTATACATGCTTATTAGGTTGACCCATGGTTAATGTGATGTGCTGATGTGTTCACACAAGGGAATACAGCCGCTGAATATGCTCAAAGCATCTCACTGTTCTTGTCTGTGTGTGTTTGTAATTGTCTATGTGTTTGTATTTTTGTGTGTTTGTATTTGTGTGTGTTTGTTTTTGTATTTGTGTGTATCTCTAGAAACCTTATCCTTTTCTGTCTTCAGTTTGTTCTGGAATACCATTTCTGTGGAGTCCTATAGACACAATACGACATAAACCAGACCAAATGAGGTACATGAAAAGACAAGATGCTCTCACAGGCTCTCCTTTCCGCCCCAAAACAATATTTTACCCACCTGACATCATGCTTGATCGGTGTGTGTGTGTGTGCTGCTTCGTGACGGATGATGATTTGATTCCCTGCGTTTCATGGCCGGAGGTTTTACAGTCGACCCTGAGAGCCCAGGTCTCCGTCAGGACAGCCGACACACCAGCATGTTAAACCACCTGCTCCTCTAAATGTCACTGTCCAAAGGGTGACTGACGCGGGTCACACCGTGGCTGTTCCAACCAGAACCTCTTCTCCCCCTTTCAGAGAGAACCTCCGTGTCTCCGTCGCTCCAACCCGACCGCCCTCTCGGCATCAACACCAACCGTGTCTCCCTCCCTCCTAGCCAGGCAGGGTGCGGGCCAGGCTAGGAGGAGGGAGGGAGACACGGTTGGTGTTGGGGCACAACACACGCCAGGCCTTTTTGTTAAACACGGCAAACAGTGGTGGAAGAACACCTGCTTACTGTTACACATGGAAACGTCAACCGTAATTGAGGATTTGACTTGTAGGTGTTACCCGCCATGCCATGCAACGGCAGTGTTTGCATTGTACATGCCCATATATTCCTTAAGCTCAGTCACTCAACAAACCCAATGTTAGGTTTGCCCCCCACACAAGCAGTAGGACTTAAAGAGGTTGAGTTGGTCAGGTAGGCTCGTTATGAAGCAAGGCTTCACCTCCTATAGCCCAATAAAATAATGTGTAGGAACACAATACAGGACAACCAGTAACGCAAATGAAAAGAAATGGCAGGCTTCAGTGCGTAACATATTGGCATTTCATGCGTTTTACTTCGCCCTAACCCGAGGCTTCTTGCAGACCATTATGGCTGGGTGATAGAACGGTAAGGTCCCGGTGGCGACGAGTGCAATCGGCGCCTGTTTGCCTTACCTTTATGAGTTTGCACCTGATCTGCGCAGATACCATATGGCTGTTACGCAGGTTGCCCACGCGGAACATGAGGCACAGCTTGCCGTCGCGCTGCGAGATCACGGCGTCTTGGCTAAACATAAGTGTCTCGGCGCGCTTCTTGGGCTGGGACATTTTAATGAACATGCAGCCGATCAGGAAGGCGTCCACGATGGACCCCAGCAGTGACTGGAACAAGAAGAGGATGATGCCCTCGGGACACTTCTCCGTGATGTAACGGTAGCCGTAACCGATGGTCGCCTCGGTCTCTATGAAGAACAGAAAAGCGGAAGGGAAGTTGTAAACGTTGGCCACGCACGGGGTGTAAGAAGAGTCGCGGCCATGGTTAATGTCCCCTCTGATGTAGGCTATGATCCACCACATAGAAGCCATGACCAGCCATGCTACCGTGTAGGTCAGAACGAAAATAAGCAAGTTCCATCGCCACTTCAGATCCACTAAGGTGGTGAAGAGGTCGGATATGTACCGACTGGTTTCCCCGCCTAAGTTCCCGTGCTGCACGTTGCATCGACCGTTCTTTTCCACGAACCGCTGGCGTTTCTTTTTGACAGGCGCGGAGAAGGTGGTGGTGTCACGGTTCGTGTTAACTACCTGATAGTCTTCGCCAAATTTCCTCCGTAGTGCGGCCATAACTATACAGAGTTTCTTTGAAGTAAAGAGTCTGTATATATATCACTGGATGCGTTGATCCATCCTTTTGTTCATGTTTTCTTTGTGTCACAAATACGTGTTATCTGCAGTGCGTAAAGGGTCCCATGGCTAAAAACGCGCTGCGCAAGGATGGGTATTCTATCCAAACAGGCGCTCATTACAAATGATCGTAACCCACTATGACCATTTATAAACGCTAGAGAAAAGTAGTTTATGTGCTGGTGTGCCATAAGCAAATAATGGTTCGCTTGCTCTCCACCCACTATGAATACAAAATTGACGAGTGCGGTTTGAATAGGCTACGGTCTCCACAACAGACATGCCCTCTCCGAGAGGTAGTAAGAGACCGACGTTAAAAAAAAATGCAAATATTCCATCCTGCGTCTTGTGGGTTGTTTAGGATGAAAGAGGGAGGCGCGCGTGTCTGTGTGTTTTATGTGTACGTGAGTGAGTGAGGGAGAGAGAGAAAGAGAGAGGGAGTGACAGAGAGAGGCGTAGTTATAGAGCCACGGTACAATATTTTTTAATATTAATCTAACTGTGAACATATACCTGTAGCTGCGGTGGGGCTATAGTTATTTTAGGTGGCGTGTATTTAATAGGCTACATTTGTCCAGTTTTATACGTTTTCTTCATCGGACATTCTATAATTATAACACATAATCAAAAACTGATTTTTTTGTGGGTGGAAGGGGGTGTATACACTGCTCAAAAACATGTGATTACCCCAGTATAACACCGAGTCAATTAAACTACCGGGATATCGAGCTGGCCAGTTAGGAAGCGGTTGTACACGAAAGTCCCCAGTTTTGGTGCCAATTAAAGTGACAACTGGAGAGGCAATAGCAAGACAACCCCCAAAAAGGAAATGGTTTTGCAGGTTGTGGCCACAGACAATTGCTCTCGACTAAATCCTTTGTTGTTTGTGTTTTGCTGATGTCCTTGTCACTGCTGGTAGCATGAGGAGGTACATGCAAACCATTCAGGTTGCACAGGCAGTCCAGCTCCCCCGTCCGTACGTGCAGTCGCAAGACGGTTTGCTGTGCCTTCCAGTACAGTCTCAAGAGTATGGAGGAGATACCAGGAGGCGGCCATTACACAAGGAGAGCTGGGTGGGAGAAGAAGCAGCAGCAGGAAAGGTATCTGCACATTTGTGCGAGGAGGAACTGCAGGAGCACTGCCAAAGGCCTACAAAATGATCTCCGGCGGGCTCCTGGTATGCATGTGTCTGACCAAACTGTAAAAATTGGACTCCATGGAGTTGGCATGAGGGCTTGACGTTTGACTTCCTCTGGTGGGACCTGTGCTCACAGCCCAGCTCCGTCGTTTCCTGCATAATCAAGCAGCATGACCTGTTAGATGGTGGGCCAGTGATGGTCTGGGAGGCATATCCTTGGAGGGTCCCACAGACCCATCAGAAGCATGCTCATACATAGTTGGGAGTGCATACATGTGGGGGCCAGACACACTACTGAGTCACATTGGGAGTGCATACATGTGGGGGCCATACACACTACTGAGTCACATTGGGAGTGCATACATGTGGGGGCCATACACACTACTGAGTCACATTGGGAGTGCATACATGTGGGGGCCATACACACTACTGAGTCACATTGGGAGTGCATACATGTGGGGGCCAGACACACTACTGAGTCACATTGGGAGTGCATACATGTGGGGGCCAGACACACTACTGAGTCACATTGGGAGTTGCCGTGATGGAATTCGCGCAAGTTGGAACAGCCTGTGAATGATATTGTTTACTTAGATGTTGTGTGTGAATTTTGAATCCAGCCCTCAATCGGTTGGTGATATTGACCGTTGCTACGTCATTTTGTTCTCAACTAACTACATAATGTACAGTAAAATATGTTGATCTTTATTATCCCGATGCGTTATGTAAATGTTCCCTTAACTTTTTGAGCACTGTTTCTCCTTACGAGTCTACTGCGGCAGCCTTTTGAAACTCGCGGTCTCCGCTCTCAAGTCACACATTGCCATCTGGCGGACAGAAACACGTACAAGGATCTTAAATACCTAGCCTGGTACATAGCATCAGGCCTCCAAGAGCTCTGATTTAGTCCAGCCTTTCAAAAAACAACGTGTGCCAAGGACCGGCAAATGCATTAGTATGGTATTAGGAAGTTAATGGGGGACGTCGGGGAAGATCAAGTAATGAATGGCAGTTAAAAAGAAGACATGCATTAATTTGCATTTAACTTGTATTCTTCCACTGCTTTTGGAAAATGCTGATTCAGTTATTATTATGCTGGCTCCGTGACAGAGACGTTACTTTTAAGTAAAACAGGATAGTCAAAGGAAGTGTATATTATTTTACTCCGATTTGGACAACTGCCATAGCCTTTCTTTTAAATAATGGCTCATTATTTAAAATAATGAGCAATTACGTACGTAGCGCTACGCGGGGTTCCCAGGGAGATGCTGCTATTGATTAAAACATACTACAGGCCCATTTCAGCCATGTCCCGGAGGACGTCTGAAAACGTCGGGTTGCTGTGGCCTTCAGATGGCACTCGTCGGTAATCCGTCCAGCACAAAGGAGGGTATTATGGCTGTTGAAGACTACTCAAGTACCAGTGTAAACGCAGAAATCGTGTCTGTTCATTTATGCCGTCTAGGTCTTTTTATCTGGGCTTCTGATATCACTCCCAGTATATTGTATATTCTCGCATTTTAAATCCTGTTAGTACACCGCGGCAGGCAATTTCATAACCGTCAGTCTGTTGGTCGGTCGGTCAATTTAATCAATACAGTCTTTGTCCATTTATCTGGGCCTCTCATATCACTAGTGCTTGACAGTGGATAAAATAATTGTAGGAACAGACAAATCGCACATTAGACCATGTAATAAAGGAGCCCAGCTAGGCAGAGATAGATCTGAAACGTCTATTTTATGGGAATGTCCGTTGTGTCTGATTGTATTAATTCACTGATCTAGCAAAGAGTTTTAACCAGAAGCAGAGAGATGAGAGGTACAAGAAGATGGATGTTGTGGTGAGAAAAGGGATACTAGAGGATATTCCTCTGGACCCGTTCGGTTGTAAATGTGTTATGGGGTACCATGTTACTATTTGTCTATTGGGAATATTTCTCACCTGCAAACGGTTGTTCTTCATATGACGAAGTTATGCACATGACTTAATTCTACATAACAGATTTTTACACAAAAACATTGCTGATATATAGCTAATAGCACGTGTATTTATAATTCAGAAAATTAGAATTGTATACATATTACACGTTAAAAGTAGAAGGGTCTCGCTAATGTTAGCTGTTTTTGAATTATAGGTAGGGAAGAGAATGTCTTTGGATCATTCCCAAGTGTTAGCAGTGGCGCGTTACAAAGGATGTGCGGTCAATTTAGACGTTGATTTTATTGTTTATATATGAATAGGTTTTTCTATGTAAAAGCTGCAAAAGTAGACCCTGCTGCCAATACAGTATTCATAGAAAATATACCATACTTCCGTAAATTACAAAAAATATTACACAACAAATATTGAGGTCATATAATGGTGATTATCTGACACATTTATAATTACAGTTTGAATTGGACGTGTGTTGTTCTGGTCTCCGTCTTGACATAAATTCAACTATTTTTCTGCTGTTTTCTGTCTTGTCTCCGTTTGGTCTTGGTCCTGACTCAGACTGGATTAGGTGACAATGCTCTGGAAAGAGAGAAAGGAACCACACTTCTTTCACTGTGCATAAGGCTATATTAATATTACCCTAATTGTGCACGTTTGAATATATTTCAATAACACTGTGGGATTTTTCTTTGTGTGTCTGCCACAAAACAAATCTTGTGTTCCATGCTAGGACAACGCATGTGTTGTTCATGGTCTCCAACTGCATTTGGAACTGTTAACTGGGCTAGGTTCATCCACGCCTATGCTGCCCTTCATAACCATGAATCTCTATTCCTGACAGATACATGGATTACCCCAGAGAACACTGCTTCTGCATAACATATTTTATCCATAGTCCACAAGGTGCCCTTGGACAGTTCCTTAAGAAGCTGGACACATTGTGCTCTGTCATTGATTCCTTTCTTTGTACCTGTTGTTTTTGCCTATGCTACTTTTTTTAACCTTTTCAACCCCACTTTAACAAGACTGGCAATGAGCTTGACTGCTAGTAGGCTTGAGAACTTTACCATACGTTACGATACCTCAGCAAGCTTGCTGACTTACACATTTGATTTGTCCTAGTACTTAAAGTCTCACAAAATGCCAGGATGTTGCTGTAGTAGGCCCTGTTGACCAATCCTGTAGCCCCTTTCTGTCTTGTAGGATGCAGCAAGCTCACAGGAGACGGCTTCGGGCAGCTGAGCGAAAATGCAGGAAAACAAAACTTCAGAAGGACCTTGGATCCTTGCAATCTTTACTTGCGGACTCTTCCTCCATGTCTAATGTTAAAGTCACCTTTCATCGCAAAAAAATCTGGATAAGGGTGTCTGCTAAATGGCTAAAATGGCATATGTAAATGTAAGTTTAGTGATTCCTGCAATTCATATTTATGCATGAATATCCAGAGCATCCGGATAGATTCGTCTTTAATTTGTAATGAACATCTGCCACCTATCGCCCCGCTTTGTCCTCAGAGAGAATGTTATTCTGTCTTTTCAACTTGGATACGCGTAACTTTCACTCTTGCATGTAGCTCCAGCTAAATGCCTTTTACCTCAACTTAAATGTACTGTAACCCATCATATCATGGCAAAAGGTACACCCCCTAAAGAGTTGTCTTTATGTTTTCCTACATGTTTGGACATAGGTAAGTCTAATCTTCACTTCAAAGTTGTTGACAGACAAAGGTGAGCTAATTTAACAAATGTAAGTGACAGATGACTTATCCTCCCATGACTATACAACATTATTGACAAAAAATATGAGCGTTCTTGCATTATAATAATTGACAGTATGTTCATAATCCTGCCTACCAAGTGTTGCTCAGCAGGGCTTTGCCAAGACCTTTGTGACCCTTGTACTATTGCCTGTCCGCAAACAGTACCTCAGTCATACCCTCTCCTCCCACAGTTCCTAAATGTTTAAAACAAGCACGGAAACATTTGATACACGAGCTGCTACAGCCGCTGAAATAGCTGAGGCGATCCAGCGCAAACTCCGGCATATGGCAACAGACTTCAACAGCGGCCCTGGCTACTTCTTGGGGAAACTAAGAGCCGGTGTGTTCAGTCAATTAGGAAAGGTGAGACCGGGAGTCTGCCATGTGGCCCACCCTGCTGCCCGTTACTCCTCAGAGCTCCTCACGCACCTCCTTTCACCCAGTCCAGGTGGAAGTAGGTGAGGCACAGTCTTACATGTCTTTACAAATTAGCTGTGCATGAGAATCCTTCGGAAGCTTGCTGCATCGCAGCCAGTTTTGGTCTGTCTGTCGAAACTCACACTGCAGAGTTCTGAAATCCCCGTGGGCTTTGCAGACTGCAGCTGACCTTTCACCGTGTGATGGGGCCGACAAGCTAAGACCAAACTGTCATGGGCACTCAGCAACGGCTAATGTTCGCAATTACATCCTACAACAGGTAATAACAAAACACACGTTTTGAGTTTTCTGTCTGAAGCCTTTGACTCTCTACATTATCAAATAGTAATAATCGTGATTTTGCATTTGGTTGGATTGTTCACTGTCGTTCCAGGCCCATATCAGCCTGCCGGTCTAAAATTAAATCCAGAACTGGTTTCCTGTTTCGCAGTAAAGTATTCTTCACCCACGTTGCCAAATTTAGCCTGGCAAAAATTGACATAATGTGCAGGTTTGCTGCGACTGCTGTTCGCTTCTCAACACCTGCCAATCCAAAAGAGATCTTATTCTGGTAGGTAACCCAACTACTCTCCCATAAAGCCAACATATATCTTGTCAGTAATTCCTTCAGTCCCGTGCCACCAATGTGTGAAATTATTGCAAAATACATTTTCATCCCTGCTTAATCGTTTACTCCAAATTGTCTGTGCTGCTGTTTGAAAACTTCTCTTTATTTTTGCTCCATGCATGGAATTCTTGGAATTGGATCAAAATTCCAGGAGCTTTTTCACAAAGACCTGAGGCTGAAGACCCAAGGTGCCAGGCCTAACAACATCACTGGTCTTGACATAATTCCATCTCAAAGGTCTGCACAGATTACTCCACGGCTTAGCTTTTGCTCTGACATGTGGGGGAGCAAATATAGACAGGTGTGTGCCTTTCCATATCTTGTCCAATCAATTACATTTGCCACAGGTGGAATCCAATTAGGCATCTAGACATCTCAGACCTGGAGGCATCAGAGATCATTTTGCAATGTCATGGAAAGAGGTCTACATGCTTATGTACATGTCAGTCATTTCATGCAAGATGCGTTCGACCCCTGGAAGAGTTCATGCCCCATGTTTGAATTCAGGCCAAAGGTTTCTATGGGTGTTACATGGGTGTGCCAAAAATGGTCATGAGTTAATAGCCTGGCAATATTGAAGAACAGGACAGTGTTGCAGTTTGTGTATGTTTTTGCGGCTGCATAGAATACAGATTGAGCAAATTTCTGCAGGCTATAGAGAGACCTTTGCCGTACTGCTAAGTAAACAAAAAAGGGATGTGATCTTGTCAGTGTAATACTTCTCAGTTTGAATGAAAAACAGTATTGCTACTTGAAGAGCCTAGTCGCGTTAGAGACTGATGGGGCAGAGGTAATGCATCTTGGTTCTCGTCAAACCAAATGGGGTTCATTGTACGCAGCCAACTCAGCCACCTTAAACAAAAACCTGTGTGAGAGGTTGGACGTCTGACATTGCTTTTAGTACACCTTGTTGTTCCCTTCCAGCACTGACTTTGCTGATATCCACTTAATTCAGTTGCTCTCTGTTGTGAGTTGGTCCCTACATGGTGCCCTGATGCTTCAGTTATAAATGAAGAGCTAAAAAGCTACAGACTCAACAGGGTTAAAATGATCCCTTTCACCCCTTTACGGTCTTCCCCTCCCACAAGACCACATATCTTGACCTAGTATTACCTGTTTTTAGAGTAATGGTTCATGGCAGAACAGGAGACACCAATTCATTCTCTGCTGCAATAAACAATTGCCCATTACTGGTATTAATATACCCGCCAGGAGATGCCAGGTTTCACTGCGGCCCGTCACCTCAGCTGGGATTGCCAGCTAGCTTCCCAGTAACCTAAAACCCAGCCAGAAAATGGAAGTGTGTGCACTGGTGTTCAAATTAAATGAGAATGGGTCCCCAAAGCTTAGGCCCTCTACAGATTTTTTCGTCTGGATCCTGCTGTGTTTAGGCCTGTGTAGACAACAAAGACCCAAGTCACAGACTAAGATGTTGACAAGGTTTCAAGTTCCATAAATTACCATTCGGTGTGTTTAATTGGTCCAAATTAATGAATACATTTAAGACTGATTTGATTCTCAATGAACTTCTGCATTTTATCCAGAGCCTCATACTATTCTTCCTAGGTTTACATCAACACATAAAACATGACAGAATGCAGAAGCCAATACTGATAATCACCGACACACATTTTAAATAAGATCATTACTTGACAATGATAATGTGTTTGTGCATCTACGGAGGTATGTATGTATGTGTACTACTTTAATCTGAGACTAAATAATGTAAGACTGACTAATCCAATTTACTGTCGGGCTCTCTGGATAATATAGTGTTGAAGTTGTTAAATGCACACATTAAGGGGTGTCCATTGTAGATGTATAAATTCCATTGATTGGCTAGATGAAAACTGTATTAAATGCATCAATCCCAAATGATGTAGCAGATTTATATAAGTGGAATGCTTTTTTTCTTCACCAGCTCCCACTGTTTGTGTGTGTGCACACATTAATGTGATGTTCCATTAGTAACCCTGAACAGCACTGTTAAGATGCTGCTTTGCTTATTTCAAGTTACCCCCAATATTTTTTTGTTTTGAATTATCAAATCTTCACCCCAAACCTCATAAAGAAGTAAAAATACATTATGACACATCCAAAGCCCCATGAGAAAAGTGATTGCCCCCTTTGTCTGTCTAACTTGGTGTGCCACCTTTACTAAGGTGTGCCACCTCAACTAAACCCTTTCCTAAACTGTTGGTCAGTCACACACATCTTGTTAAAGTCATTTTGGCCCACTCTTTCATGCAGATCTGCTACCGCTGAGCGACATTAGTGGGATATTGAGCTGAAACTGCTCTTTTTAGCTCCTGCCATTACATCTTAATTGGCTTTAGGTCTGAACATTGATTAGGCCATTCTGAAATGTAATTATTTTGCTTGTAAGCCATTCTGCTGTAGACTTGCTTGTGTATCTTGGAACCGCTGTCTTGCACTTGAGCTTCATCTCACGGACGATTGACCTGACAATTTCCGTTGGAATTCCCTGATACAGAGCAAAATGCAGGAACAGAAGAAATGGTTTCTTCAGTAATGGAAAGTTGTTGAGGTCCCGAGGCAGGAAGGCCCTCTCGCACCCTCACCCTCACACCACCACCACGCGTGAGTATTGATGTAGGGTCAATAATGTGGAATGCAGTGTTTGGTTTCAGCAGACATAACGGAGGCTATGGCGTCCAAAATGCTTTCTGTCCATAGAACATTCCGAGTCTTGGCGATTCTTTACCAGCGCATTTTGACACACTAACTTTATAAACAAGATATACCGAAAGTTTAAAACTGAATAATAATTAGCAAAAAAAATGTGCGTATTATAAATGGGGAAATTCAAAGGATAATTGTGTAGCTCTAACCGTTAAGTGCCAGCATTTGCTTTTGTGACAGATTTCTTGAGGAAACCGACACAACTCTTAACAAAAGTCTTGTGCGCAGATAATTGCGCATAATTTTTTACAGAAATGTGCATTCCATTCCACTAGTTAACTACAGCACTACATGTAACAAACTACTAAAAACACCTAGATTTTGATATTTGACTAATACCAAGTAAAATGCCCTAATATTACTCCATTACATGTGCAGAGGTTTGCTAGTCCTCTCCACTGCTAAACCCATGCATGTGTCTGCCGTCATTAAGGGGATCTGAACTGGGCTTCAATTCAGCCTAATCAAAGTCATTTCCCCCACTGAGATTTTTTGTGGCAGCTAATCCAACTACCATTCCCTTCACAGAGAACTACCGGAAAAGAGTGAAACCCTGCAAAACCCAACAGGCTTCAAGTCACAGGCGCCTGGTTCAGAGGGCAAAAACTGTGGGGGGTGAAAAGCAGTGTTTCAAAGAGAGCCTCCAGAACCTTAGTCATCCAGAGTGCAGGAGACCAAGATATTCCGTAGAGGGCTGGGAGAGGCTACTGGACCCAGTACAATTTAACAGAAAAGCAGAACAAAATGCACAAACACTGAGGTAAAATACAATCAAAACATAGAGATTCATTCTTAATACTTTTTACCTTGACATTGTAGTAATTTAGTTTGCATTCTTATCCAGAGTGACTCAAAATAATATTGTAAGGCAGTAGGCAAACCGACAACGGGTTTAAAATATATAAACATCCAGACAATCTCTAAAATGTAATGGGAAGAATATGAAAGCCGTTTGAAATGGCTCCCTAGCCCTGTTCAGCTTTTTTTTGCTAATGTATCAAATGCACAACGTTTCCCCCTGATGAGTAACTATGCACATCGATGCTTGCCTCCCAGCTTGGTCTGTCAATCAATCCTCTCTTTTGCTTCCAATACAAGAACAAGAATGGAGTGTGAGATTTGGAGGAGATTCCCTCTTGTGCCCGACTCTCACTGACCTTTAGTTGGGGGCTGGGGGTGAGCAGAAACCTAGTAAAGTGATGCACAATGAATTATAAATGAATGAAGAGAATTGATAACTGTCTGTGAGCCTTCTGTCATGAGATCGGCAAGTTGCCTGTGAATACCAGACGAAGGTACTTATGCCCGAGTCCCAAAATGGCCCTGTTTTTCTTGCCTAGTTCATTGGTGAGCAGGTCAGTAGTATGGGATATGGACAATGCAACGCTACGTCTCTGTCAGACCCACTCATCCCTGGTAGTCAAGAACATGCTCTCTCTTCAGTCTCCTTTGCACCTTCAGGAAGGGTTAAAGCCCCTGATGAATTTCTGTCCCTTCCACCACCTTAAAGGGGGAGGCATCCAATACCTCAAAGGGGAAGGCTGCCATGACCTTAAAGGGGAAGGCTTTCAGCCGAGACGGAAGGCTGATCTTAATTCACACTTGAAATTACATTTCAGATTTCCTGTAGTCCTTTTTATATGTTCCAGTTGAAAAGTGTGATCCCATGATAAAATACAGAAGGCCTAAAACAAACATGTTGCGTACTGTGTGGGTCGTTTTGTGGTTAGGCTATGTCATCTGGTCCTGTGTGTGTGTGTGTGTGTGTGACACAGTCACTGTTGCTAGTGTGTTCATGGTATTGTTGAGGGGGAGGTTCCCTGCTAAACATCCCCATTGATCATTTCCGTCTCCCGCTTGTCTTGAGGCAACGACTGCGATGAAATCCCAGCTTGGTGGAATGTTTAATGTGGCCCGTACAACCTCACCTATACCTTAGTCATCCATATCTGCATGACAGCTGTGTTCACCAAAAGCAAGCATTGTGTCCCACTGATGAATTTCCCCATCAGGGAAATTATATCCTGGTGCATATTTAAACACTTTTGAGATGACAAGAGATTTCAAAGATGCAGCTGTCAGCAAAATGGGCTGTTATCAGGAGTATGTGTAGGGGAGGAATGTGTGTGTGTGTGTTTCGGGGTTGGCAGGGGTGCACATCAAGGGTTTCAGCCCTACCGTCTCCATTTCAGTGATGCTTTTCTCTGAATTAATTGGGTTGTTAACAGGCGATTAGCAGTGCGGCTGAGACTGAAAGAAAAGGAGGGGAAGCCTGATGAGTGATAACCGATCTCTCCCAGAGATCCAATTCAGAAATGCAGCTTCTCTTCAGAGAATGCAGCTAATGGTTGTTGTTGTTGTTTTTTTGTTTTTGTTTCTTCTGTGTTTTATGTTTGCCATTAAATATTTTCATTCCCTCTTTCACTGTCTCTTTCATTCTCTACTTTTATTTTTGGTATCAAGTGTTTTTAAGGGTCGCTCTGTTCACAGGGGATCAGACCACCGGACTAATTAGACCGATGCTATTTCTGGAACTGATTTATTTTGTGCTAAATATTTCACAATATCCATGCAGTGGATCTGCGTTATTGAATAACAGAGCTCTGTCAACTTACATTTTGAGGTGTCCTATTTCCTTAGTAATTAGGACCCTAAGGAACAGTCACATTTTGAAACGTGCAGCCTACACGCTGGTTAAGGCTAAATAGGCTCGAACATTCATTATTTCCACAATCAATTGGTTTTGTTTTGGTTTTCGGTAAATAATGTATTAATGACTACCTTATTACATGCACATTAAAATGTATCCTAAATGCCAGGTAATGTCAACAACGTTCCTACAATTAGTATGGGTAAGACTAAAGGCTAGAATATTGATATCTTCTTCATGATGACAGTTTCGTATTCGTGTATATTTGATTAACGAGGACTGTAATAGTAACCAGTAAAAAACTGATTTACAAACAGCGTTTTCAACAAACATTCGTATTTTGTTAAGGCTAGTAAAAACGTATTAGGTCTATCCGTTACAGTAACCTGCATTAAGGGAATAAAATGCCAAAGCATTATTTACATATTAGGCTACATTTAAATTTGTTGTACGTAGGCAACGGTGTTTTCAAAATGATAAACGGTGTCCCGCACTGCGGGTTTATTCCCGGCCAGTGCTCCCCTGCCCCAGATCAAAACGTCCGTCTGAGACTCTTGGCAGGACCCGTCCGATAAACCCATAATTCTCCGCGCTGAGGCAAGATGGACGGATACAGCAATATCTCCGTGAGAACAATGTTAGGGCTGTAAAGATTGAAACGGACTGCCGACAAATAAAAATAAACCAGCCGAAAGAACAAGTGGTGGTCATGCACTGGTAAGAGGAATGGAAAGATTACGATTTGTGTAAGTTTAAGTAGCATATGGGGAAGTCCAGCATGAGTATGGATAGACAACAAAGCGCATCGTATTAACGTTAGTTAGCTAGCATTGCTAGTTCGCATTACGTTAGCTGGAGCTGAGCATCAATTGTTCGCTTGAGTTGCATGGGCCATTTGTTATGGGGTTTACGCTGCACATTATGCACAGTTGTTGCCTTTCAGTCTTCTCACCGTGTCCGGTGTTGGAGATTGTAGTATCTGAAATGTGCCATATCAAGTGCTTAGTGTTATTAGTTAGCAACTTCTACATTTAACAACCAAAAACATTGAAATATGCTCGAAATGTGTGACCGATACGTCGTCTAAAATCGTGTGCGCGTGCATACGCCAACTCGCAAGTTTTTTTCCAATCAGAATTATCTTAGAATGAAGTCTATAACTTGGAATCAATGTAGGATTACGTCATTCGAGAGACCCATCTCCTCACATGTTTGGAGTAATGCTAAATTCCGTGTGTGGTCTCTTGTCTTTTTACGATTTCGGCCGTTATGCTGATGACCATATTAATAATTGCATGATCCTGCATCACAAAGGGCCTGGCAGGCTGGTTAGCCAAATTGCTAATTGCTTGGTGGTTAGCCAGACGTTAGCCATAACTTGCTAACGTTCGCTAACTAGCGGTCTTACTAGCATCATTGAGCGACACAAATCAAAGTTTCGCCCGAGAACGAATTTGGGGGTTAGTCAAATATTTTGGGAGTACTGGAAGAATGTTTATTTTCATCTAATTTAAATCTCTTCACTTGCGGATAGCTTTATTTTGTATCAGCATGCTAGCAAGTTGCATTCAAATGCAATTGGTATTGCTAGCTAACAGTGCTTGGTGGAGACAATGAAGTTCACCGACACAATGAAGTTATTTGCGAAATCTGTAGCTAGCTTTTGAAATTAACTGGGGTATGTTTCACAGTGAACAAAACTAACCAACCATTCAACAAAAAACCAATTTAATGGTGCTTACAATCTTGACCTTGTTGCTTGAAGGATTTGGTCGAAGCTTAATTCACCTAGTTACAGCATTACTTCGATTTTTCATTAACTCCTTAAACAAGACAAAAGTCACATTTGGAATCCTGTTATTCCTAATTTCATTATTTAGTCGGACAATAGACCGACGTTAGTCATCTCAAATTTGGTGGTCCAATGTCGTGGCCTAAGTCGATTATCAAGGGTTAATTTTAATCAGTTCTTATGAACAATATGTGAAATTTGCAGTTGCTTGCTAGAGCTACCTGAAGTTACACAAAACAATTATTATGGGTTTACCAAACCCTCTATAACTATTTAAACATACCACAAATGCCGCTAACGGTAGCGGGCATGTTTGGACAAACTATAAATTAAGTCAAGATGCTAATGTATATATTGAGTGGTGAACAGGTGAGATATCTGAGCGGTGTGTGCGTGATGTACATCAGTGACAGCGTATTTACATCCCAAGTATTTTATTTTACGGCTGGGACATGAGAAGAGTTGCAGCTATTCAGTCAACAGAAGGTGGCTTCACGTGTTAAGTGTAGATTGTAGTTACTGCCTGTTGCTAGGGGTCTCTGCATGGGGTAAGAAACTTTACAGCTGGCAGGTATATTTTAGGGCATGATTGACCAGTATTGCCTGTCTGACCGCCTTGCAGTGGTCAATTGTTAGAACAGTGGGTGACCGGGGTGGGGGGGTTCAGCGATGAGTTGAGTCGTGTAGGACCTCAATAAGGGGCAAGGAGGCAGTCCAAAGCCCCCCCCCCCGTGAACCACACAAAGCATGCCGTGGCAGGTGTAAAACGGTCAGTGTTGGAGAGAGCGAGGCCAATGTCTACTGTTGATGTGTAAGGGCAGATTGCCCAGGAATTGGACTCAATCGGCCGAGTCCTCAATCTTCAGGGGGTGAGCCGGGGGTGTCTTTTCCTGGAGTGGACCGCCTCAAAGGATTTGTTGTAGTTAAGTTTCAGGTCATTTTGACCGCGCAAAGCCACCAGTGAGTCAAACTGGACACCGTGCCTGGGCTTTGTGGCCGTAGTGATGAGACCGACCAGAGGGCGGTTCTATTCAAATGTGACTAGCGTGACGACTGCACTATCGATGGTATCCCAATGCTTTCTTGCTGCTATGGTCCGGTCAGAGTCAGATGTTGCGCCTGACTAGCTAGCTACAAAGAGAAGACAACGTTGTTTGTGTTTCTTGCGACAGTCGTACCTGTCTGGTGGTGCCTGTTATTGTGTCAGCGTAATGAATTTCAGCAGCTTAGTCTATGCTCAGTGAGTTGTTGTGGTGACTTGGGCTACTGTTTTAGCCCTTCTCACGCTGTCATTGCACCCACATTTGTAATCTCCAGTGATGCCAAAATCTGCCCATGCTGGAGAATTAAATGATAGAGGAACCTCGAATGCCACTCCATCAACACCGACACTCCATCAACACCGACACTCCATCAACACCGACACTCCATCAACACCGACACTCCATCAACACCGACACTCACTGTTGTTCAGTATTCGTTTACGCCGGCTACATCTTGTGGGATAGTTTAAAATGTGCCAGGTACAATGTCGGTCTTCCTTTTGACGTTTCGAACAGGCTTTAAACAGAACAGTGGTGGTGGGTTTGGGCTCTTTCTTTACCCGTTTATTGCAGCTTCTGCGTCATTGTTTTATGCTACATGCTTGCAACAATGGTTGAAAGCAGATAAAAGTTAGAGACCGTGATCTTCATCGTGACCATGGTAGCTGTTTTATGTGGCGTGTTTCATTGGGTTGCTCTTGCTCATTCTTTTATTTTTGTTTATCTTTAGATTTCCTATTCTCTGGGGGGTCCAATGGTAATGGCAATGGTAACTATTCATAGTATAAAATGCAGAAATTCATCTTTCCCCACTTCCTGTAGGGTCCAACTGGACCTCTTTCTAGTTAATTGGTAGAGCTGCAAAAAAAGGGGGGGGGGGTGGATTAAGGGGCCTGTTCCTGTTTATTCTGGTCTCTGCTCGTTGTATGTCAGGGTTTAAGGTATTGGTAAAACATTCTCCAGCTGGGTGGGGCTCTGGCATCGTTTACGAGGAGCACGTGCTAAATTGAAATATCTAGGAGCATGCAAATACATTAATGTGCACAATTAATTTTTTGGGTGGAGGTTTTTATTGTCTCTGGTGCGGATGGCAGAACTGCTCCCAAGATGGACACTAACAGAGGTCAGAACATGCTAAGATGTGACAATAACAGAGGTCAGAACATGCTAAGCGCGACTAGTGTTATTATCGTAACTGCGCTATGCAATATAACATGGTGTGTTTTAACTGCAGACAACGAGAGTTTCACGTTAGCCACCTGGGAAGTGAACCGTTATGACATTTTATTTTTTTTATTGAAAATGTGTCCTTTTCATTGCGCTTCCAGCAAATGAGGAATGGTTGGCCTTTCCAGAATGTAACTTCCTGATTTTATTTTAAATCAACAAGAAATTGATCCGATTGATGTTTTAACTCTGTTTACATTTGCCCTGTCGCTGGTAGTATTGCTGCGCAGATTGCACACGAGCTGGTTGAGTTGCTCGTATTCGCTGATAGTCAAATGTGCGATCTACAAGCAACCTTCTGAACATTTAGTTGCCCAACAGCGTATAAAGTTGAGCTTTTACGCCAACAGTGGCTAAATAGGTAGGGTAATGTAAACGATGCATTGAATAGATGGTTGCTGGGAGCTAAGGGATATGTTAACACTGTGAACTAGATCACACGGCATTATAGCAGCTGGGACGGGATGTCAATGAAGCGCTATATTGTGTCGGATGAGCGCTATATTTCCACAGCGAGCAAATCAGTGCATTACACATGGGCCATTACTTCATACGTTCACTCTTGCACTCAGTTTAGACAGTGTTTATTATTATTTTTTTTTTTTTTTTAAATACCATTTTGTTTTAACAGTCAAGATGGGTAATTAACTAATGCTGTAATTGAGTCAGGCTGTGAAACGTCACTTCAAAACGCAGGGATTGTGTCGAGAAGGCTATTGAACTGTGCAACCCTCATAATGTTGCATTTTCAGACCATTTTATATTAATACAAAAAATGCGTTAACTATAAATACGTTTCTTTTGATAAACAAGTCTTGTAGCAAGATTTACGTCAGCTGTGCATTTTCTTATAGTAGCAACGTGACAAAATGTAAATTCTCCCCTCACCTTACAAGCTAACAGAAAACACTTTTCACACACCTCCCACCTGGAGCTACTGATTTGTTAATGCACTTCAGT
This sequence comes from Novumbra hubbsi, assembly GCA_016801125.1. Classification (NCBI taxonomy): domain Eukaryota; kingdom Metazoa; phylum Chordata; class Actinopteri; order Esociformes; family Umbridae; genus Novumbra; species Novumbra hubbsi. Next base: position 18,856 of record JACXGK010008996.1, read on the forward strand.
CTCGCTCATATATATTTGGGCTATATATCTTCGATGTGCGCTAGCTGTCTAAATCGAGAGTTTAGCAAAAAGGCCTAATAACATCTCTTTGTAATGTCTATATACGTTGCTCCAAAAATGTGAGGAGGATTTTAAGCGTGGCTATCTGGGGCAGTTTAGAAATGCTGAGAAATTGCATTTTGTGTGGGGTTCCTTATAATGTTTCTTCCACAACGTTTTCTTGTCTAAGCTCCTGCTCCTTGTCTGTCTTCCCCAGGATGGTCCAGGTGGGCTCTCTGTAGTTGAACCTGCTCCCCGCCACTGAGTTCGCCATGAGCGTCGTACAGGACAAACCGGGCAATGACTTCCTGCGCTCCGCCGGGGGCATGGACTCCAACTTCTCCCCTGGCATGATCATGTTCAGCCACCTGCCCCCCGTCACCAGCTTCACCCGGCTGGCTGCCCGCTCCGTCACGCAGGACCTGCCGGGTCCCCACGACGTGGCACTGAAGAAGGAGCGGGAGTCCCCCGACTGCGGGGTGACGGGCGCCCTCGGGGGGTTTGGCGGGGTGGGGGACTACGTCCACGCCATGGGCATTAAGCAGGAGAAGATGACCGAGCACGACTACCGTCTGCCACTCTACCCAGGGGGCACGGGCAAGAACATGGATCTGCTGGACGTGTCCATGGGCGGCCACCAGAACCTCCTGGCGCACGACCTCAGCCTTGGCAACGTAAGCCCGTCGCGGAACTTTGGCATCGGGCCAAAAACAAAGAAGGGTTCTTTATTGATGTTCTCCATCGACAAGCTCTGGCTTTTTCCTGGGGAAACTACTAAACGTTAATCTCTATGTGAGAGAATCTCTGTTGTGTTTGTTTCACATTGGTGAACACAGCAACCACAAAAGAAATCTCCAGCCCGATATACTGAGCGTGATGGTTTTTTAAATTACCTTTTGGCTAGTTTAAATGTTACTCCGTAGGTGTAATTGTTCAGATGTCCATTAGCCTTTTTGTCGTATCAGCTTATCATATAGCCAAAAGAACGATGAACTAGAACATATGTAAAGGTGGATGGATGGGTCTAACGATGGGGCAAGATGGCTGAGCGGAAGGGGTGTGTAATGGTGAAATAATTCAATGGCGTGCTCCAGATATAGGCATCTGTCCCTCCCGCAATGATGATGTCACCTGGCCTCTGTCCATATACATAGAATTGTCCGGATAACGGCATGTGTGTGAGATGGGTGGCCATTTTGAGCCTGCTGGGCCGGCCCCTCATCTGACGCCCTGGTTGGTTGGTCACGGGTCAATAAAATGACCTTTTGCGGTGTAACCTTCCATAATTAGTTATTTCAGAGATAATGCACTCCCAAATTATGTTGCATATGCCAGCCATGCCAAGATGTGTAACCCATCGACAACAAAAATCCTTTGGTTTATTTTCTCTGGCACGGCTCTAATGCAGCCTTTCGGTATCGCTGCGGTGTGCATCCGCTGAGCGCTGTGTGGGTCTGGGTTTTGGTTTTTCGGGTGCGTCCGGTCCCTTTGCCTTTTGTCAAGAGCTCATTTCAAATTCTGTCATGTTCCTTTCTCTCCACGCCCCCCTCTGCCCTCCACGCAGCTGCCGAGTCGGTTAGGAAAGGAGTCCTCTGGGAAGCGGGGTCGGAGGGCAAACGGTGATGGACAGGAGGGCAAGCCCCGGAGGCGCCGTGGGGAGGTAAAGGTGCGTGTCCGTTCTATTGGATGTGTGTGCTTCTGTGGATCCCACGTCCCCTGATTGGCTCACCTAGGTCACGTGGAAGAGAATGATGTCCCCTTTCCCACTGCTCATAATCAAACCGCTTATCTCTCACCGTTGTCTCCATCCAGGTTGTACAAAATCGTTCAGATCTGGATTTGGTGCAGAATATTTTCACTGAAGTTAGCTGTAGACTAAATGGAGTTTTTGTAATTAATATTTTATCTTTAGTTATTGGCCTTCCTTATTTCTCGAAGTTTATATTTTAGTTTTTTGCTTTTGGGGGTTCTGGGCGTGTGTTTGGGGGGGGTTCACTGGGCGTGTGTTGGGGGGGTTCACTGGGCGTGTG
>JACXGK010008997.1:0-12418 GCA_016801125.1 Novumbra hubbsi
AGGAATGGATCTTGGCCTAACCCTAAATATAGAAGGAATGGATCTGGGCTTAACCCTAAATATAGAAGGAATGGGAATTGGCACAACCCGTAATATTGAAGGAATGGGTCTTGTCCTAACCCTAAATATAGACGGAATGGATCTTTGCCTAACCGTAAATATAGAAGGAATGGATCTGGGCTTAACCCTAAATATAGAAGGAACGGGAACTCTTATACTCTAGGACCAAAAGACAGGTAGTCAATCTTACATGTTGGTCAGTTAAAACACCACCATCTGTCTCAGATACAAACAACCAGGTATCAGTACTTTACTGCCAATCAGTAAGGGAGATAGTGGAGTCCCTGTGATCAGTTGTTGAAAATAACCAAGCAAACATAAACCTCTCTTCAGACACAGGAAGTTGTAATGACAGATGATTATACATTGCAGTTCAGGTAAGCACCGTAACTAAAGGCATGAGACCACCCGTGATATTCTGGGTACAGCTTAATAACACAGTGAGAATTTTAATGACAAAAAAGCGTTAGACCATGAGAAATGAAGACAACCTATTTGAGTAACTGGTCATTTACAACTGTTTACTATATTGTTATTGTTTCTACTAAGCAAGAGCACAGACAGTGTTACCCTGTTAAACGAGCGTATGATATAATAGTACGATTATTTTTGTGTGAAAACCACTGCGACAGCACAGGAAGAAGCCTAACGGCATGTGGTTTTGAGGTATCCGTTTTCCTTTTAGGTCAGACAGTGTTCTGCTTTCCTTTTCTTCTGAAAAGAGTCCGTCTATACTTTTGTTAGACCAGAACCAAAATCCAATGATCACTGAGAGGGAATTATATTAATACATTATAACCACATCTGGGCGCCCCCCTGCCCGGCTCTGTCACACCTGCTCTGTCCCCCCTGCCCTGCTCTGTCCCACCTGCTCTGTCCCCCTGCCCTGCTCTGTCCCCCTGCCCGGCTCTGTCCCCCTGCCCGGCTCTGTCACACCTGCTCTGTCACACCTGCTCTGTCACACCTGCTTCAAACGATCAGCTCATTGTGGAGTCCTTCATGAGCTACGTCAGGTATGTTAGGGCAGGGAGAGATCTAAAACCTGGGGACTTGGGGAGGGGGTAGGAGCAGGGTTGAGAAACACTTAGTTAAAGGAACAAAGACATCTGTATACTTAAAATGTTTGTCAAGATTCCTTGTATAACTCTACATGTCGCACATAATCTTGAACGGCATTTTAGTGCAGTACATGTCTGCTCACAACCAAATCCTCAGGTTTCTTAGCTACACGGTTATAATACTGTTGGAAACCAGTTTATAAGAACAATAAATACAGTCTTTTCTAAGAGACTTATCTTGGAGAATATTAATTTATTTTTAGTTTCCCCTTGATTCTTATTGAGATTGAAATGTTACTTAGCATCATAGAGAACACCAGAACCACTATTATTATTTTTTTTATTATATAAAATAATTATATTTTCATCGTTGTAAATTTTCTTTTAGATTTAAATGTACATTGTTTCTAAAGGTATGTATCTCATGTTTATAAATATGCACAATAGACAACACATTGTATGTAATAGAAAGAAAATGTACAATCTAATAATTTAATTCAAATCTTTGCATACATTATTTAAACAATATTTTTATTGATATAAGAACAGTCTTTTTACAAAACAGAACTCAGGCCTTTGATTTCTAATATCAAGACATCAAACAAACCCGAGAGATTTATCGCCATCTAGCGTCCACAAGATACAACCCAGGGTCTGGCGTTTGTACAGAAATATCCGGTCTAAACACTGTCCATGTGTTTTTTGTAAAATTCAGTACATTAGTCTTTGACTTTTGTTTTTATTTACAATGATAAAACAGTGCAGCCCAGCAGAAATAAATTAAATCATGACAAAAAAACATTCTGAAACACAGATTTTTTTTCATGCAGCTATCACAAGATTGTCCGGCAATATCTAACATCACAACATTGACTCTCCATGCTCAGTCTCAGTAGATACCATTGGTTACAGGGCCGGTATAATTCCAACCAACATGACTGTTTTGCTTCTTATGTCCATTGACTTCAATTCAGAAAGAACCAGGAGATTTTCTGGCACTCCCTGCTTGGTTGTGTTCCCCTGACCAGACCTTCCTGGCAACTGAGGTACCTTTACTGCTTGCACTGCCGGCACTAGCCATTTGGGGCCCCTAGGCAACAGTTTATTTGGGGCCTATTGGTTGGAGGCCCCCTAGCAGTCAGGGCCCTAAGCAACCGCTAATGTTGCTTAGGCTTGGAGCAGGCCCTGAACAATTGAATAGTAGTTTATAAATCCACACAAAAATTGTTTTAGAAATCTGTCAGCCATCGACCGAGTCTATGATGTGAAATTTAGCCAAACATTGATTGGGTGTCTGAACAGGAAACAACCACTGGTTGATACGTTTCTTGTCTCGGCATGGAAGCCTGGTGACCTCATTATGTACCTTCTTTACCTTTAATAGCTCCAAAGCAACAACATGTTAGTTAACACATCTTATTCACTATTAATTTTCTCTCTATTGGAGTCCAGCTAGACTCATTTACCACAAGGCACTTTTTTCATTATTATTTACAGTAATTTTACCTGTTTCTAACAATTGAACATATCTTGGGGGATTTGGAAGGCTCTGAGGAGCTACATGAACCATGTATTACTCAATCACAAAAATCGACATGTTTTACAAATGTTTGTTATTAAGTTGTTTTGGATGACTATATGCTATTTTAGGAATACATTTTTTCTCAAGAGTATCCTGCAGCTTACCAAATTGTATTATTAAAAACAAGTTAATAGATCATGATAGGCTACAGTGATAGTTTCATTGTAGCCTAGAATCAATGTACATCAGTGTATTCACATAAATCACAAGACTCATTTGTTTTCCCTGTATCGCAGGTCAATTGTCTGCACTAACAGCATGGTAAAATTTAGATACCACAGGCACAATGGTCAAATTTAGATACCACAGGCAAAAATTGTAAAATTTAGATACCACAGGGTACAATGGTCAAATTCAGATACCACAGGTACAATGGTCAAATTTAGACACCATATCTACAATAGCAAAATATAGCTGTTAACCACTAGGCAAAGCATCAAACGTGTTCTGCTTTGGTCGCTTCTAAACAAGAGCTAGCTGGTGATGTTGGATTATTGCTGGATTATAATTGGATTATTATTGGATTATTATCAACCGTAGAATTAAAAGAAACTAGATTAACAAAAATACAATAATATATAAACATTTGACAGTTTCTTTGCCCTTCTTAATCTTACAGTACAGTAGGTAAGGCATTAATCAGTCTGAGGCACACACACCGTTGTGTAGGTGAGTGAAGTGATCAGTCTGATAGTATTGATTACATCAATTAGTCAGTCAACAGTAGCAGACCAGGATATTAGTCCAGTCATTCTAACAGTATAATACAGTACACTCATATGGTAATGAAGTGAATTTCCACCATTATTAAATCAATTGCTAAATCCATTTCTGGAAGTGGAGACTTGCACACTTGTGATGAGGGTTGGAGAATTGGGACATGGCCGTAATGTGGTGACACAGGCAGTCTGTCCCCCTGCAGAGGAAGTCACTGCTGTTGGACCGGTTTGTTGTCAGTCAGCTCCTTGCTGTTGTGGATGTTGTTGTTGATGATCAGGAGGTGCCGTCGCTCCAGTGTGTGGCCCAATCCTTCTTTTGGAGGATCTCGGCCTTGTGTTCACTCTGCTGGAACTGAGGCCTGTCCTGGCGAGGAATCTTTACCGCGTGGTACTGGGGCACTTTCTCTTTATACTGAGCCCTTCGGAAGAAACCACACTGAGAGAAAGAAAGAGAGAGGATTAGAAAGGGGTAGGTAGAGAGGGAGAAAGGATGTGGAGGGGTAGAGAGAGAGAGGATGTGGAGAGGTAGAGAGAGAGGATGTGGAGAGGTAGAGAGAGAGAGGATGTGGAGCGGTAGAGAGAGAGAGGATGTGGAGAGGTAGAGAGAGAGAGGATGTGGAGCGGTAGAGAGAGAGAGGATGTGGACAGGTAGAGAGAGAGAGGCTGTGGAGAGGTAGAGAGAGAGAAGATGTGGAGAGACAATGAAATCTGCACCATGTTGAGAACATTTATATTTCAATCCACAAATGTTTCATATCTTAAATGTAGTTTTCTGAAACACTGTGCAAGTTCCACAATAGCAAAAACAAACACATTATTTGTGTGAAATGCGGGAAAAAACTGGTGACACCTAAGCAACATAAATGACCCACCAAACACAGCATATCCTTGTTATTTCATCACACTACTGAACAACCAAACCATGAACGAGTTCATTCTGGCAAAATGATGTAATTAGAAGACCGGATGGAATGGGAATGTCATTCAATATATTGAGAGGGACAATCTTTAAACTCCCCAAAGTCCAGAATGAACTGTTTCAGATATAAGGAAAAAGCCTCAGGTCACAACAAACAGCTCACAGCACACAGCTGGCCAGTGTAGAGCAAGCCTGGGAGCTTTACCGCTTGGGGGAGGGGGGAGCCTATTGGTCAGAAGCCTGCTTCTCCACCTCAGAAGGCTGGACGTGCTTATGAGCGCGGTAGTATTCTGTCTCATACTGAGGACGGCGCTCACTACGCTTGAAGAACCCACACTGGGGTTGGAGAGAGAGAGGAGAAGGGAGGGCAGAGGAGAGGAGAAGGATGAGTTGAGGAGAAGGGGAGTCGCGGGAGGGGAGTATGGGATGGAGGAGGAGGAGTTACCCCAGAGATTTAGGGAGAGGCATAAGGACAACGAATGAAAATGCAGTTGAAAAATATGTCTATAAGAGTCTATGTGATGTTTACGTGAGACCATGTGATGTTTACATTAGTCTATGTGATATTTACATAAGTCAATGTGGTGTTTACATGAGTTAATGTGATGTCTATATGAGTATATTTAATGTTTACATGGGTCAATGTGATGTTTACATGAGTATATGTGATGTTTACATGAGTCAATGTAATGTTTACATGAGTCTATGTGTTGTCTATATGAGTATGTGGTGTCTATATGTGTATATGTGATGTTTACATGAGTCTGTGTGTTGTCTATATGAGTATGTGATGTCTATATGTGTATATGTGATGTTTACATGAGTCTATGTGTTGTCTATAAGAGTATGTGATGTCTATATGTGTATATGTGATGTTTACATGAGTCTGTGTGTTGTCTATAAGAGTATGTGATGTCTATATGTGTATATGTGATGTTTACATGAGTCTATGTGTTGTCTATAAGAGTATGTGATGTCTATATGTGTATATGTGATGTTTACATGAGTCTATGTGTTGTCTATAAGAGTATGTGATGTCTATATGTGTATATGTGATGTTTACATGAGTCTATGTGTTGTCTATATACAATGTCTTTCTGAGTCTATTTTGTCCATCAGTACCTTCCATAGTAAGCAGACCAACAAGGCCAAGACCAGGATACCAGCCAGAATGGCCAAGAGGATCCACCACCAGGGAACCCCGTACTGGTCCGTCAGGCCAACCTCTGGGTAGATCATCACAGGAACCTACAGGATAGGAGATCAACAACACTAAAGGATAGGAGATCACAGAACAACAACACTAAAGGATAGGAGATCACAGAACAACAACACTAAAGGATAGGAGATCACAGAACAACAACACTAAAGGATAGGAGATCACAGAACAACAACACTAAAGGATAGGAGATCACAGAACAACAACACTAAAGGGTAGGAGATTGTAGAACAACACAGAAGGATAGGAGATCACAGAACAACAACACTAAAGCATAGGAGATCACAGAACAACAACACAAAAGGATAGGAGATCACAGAACAACAACACAAAAGGATAGGAGATCACAGAACAACAACACAACAGGATTGGATTTTAGGGGGTATAGAAGTGCCTGTTTGTTGAGTTGTTACCTGTGCTACAGCATCTTTCAACACCAGGTGTTTGATGCTGGACTTCACAGTGATGTTGGCTCTGACAAGTAGCTCCAGAGCACTGACTGTAGGGAACTCCTGAAAGAGAAGACATCAATGACAGTCTTATCCTTCACATTAAAACTAAATGTGACAGCAATGACAGTCATAATCTTAACATCATATCTGAGACAACTGAGACATTAATGAAACCAACTGACCCAACACTGACAATGTTCACCTCCAGCGTAGAGCAATATACTGACGATGTTTAGCTCCAGCATAGAGTAACATACCAATAATGTTTACCTCCAGCATAGAGTAACATACTGACAATGTTTAGCTCCAGCTTAGGGTAACATACTGACAATGTTTAGCTCCAGCTTAGGGTAACATACTGACAATGTTTACCTCCAGCTTAGGGTAACATACTGACAATGTTTACCTCCAGCTTAGGGTAACATACTGACAATGTTTAGCTCCAGCTTAGGGTAACATACTGACAATGTTTACCTCCAGCATAGAGTAACATACCAACGATAATTACCTCCAGCATAGAGTAACATACTGACAATGTTTACCTCCAGCTTAGAGTAACATACTGACGATGTTCACTTCCAGTGTAGAGTAACATACTGACGATGTTTAGCTCGAGCATAGAGTAACATACCTACAATGTTTACCTCCAGCGTAGAGTAACATACTGACAATGTTTACCTCTAGCGTTGAGTAGCATACTGACAATGTTTACCTCTAGCGTAGAGTAACATACTGTCAATGTTTTTCTCTAACAGTAACATGCCAGTAGACTTTTAAATGTTACTCAGTGTCTGAGAAAATCACCTACTAAAGTCAACAAATGTGAAAGAGGATAAGGTATGAATAGCTCTGAATATGTAACATTGTTCAAATTAATATTGATTTTATTTTGCACATATTGATCAGTCTTTTTTCAGTCAAATGTCAGAATTCTAAACTACTGCACAGAAAATGACCTTCATTATTCACACAGCTTTATGTTATGTACAATCTAGCGATGTGTTTGAGTACCCCAAAAAACGTATGTTAGTTGCTAATTAATCTTTTACTGCTGACTGTGTTAATCGCACAGACCCAGCTCCCTTTTCTTTCAGTGCGTGAAAGTTCCAGATTTGTTTGTGGAAAGCCCTGTCCTGTGTTTACTCATGTGTGATGTAATTCAATAATACATTTCAGGAGTCTCTGCCTGAAATAATTCCAGGGTATTATTGAATAGCATTGTACGCAAGTTAGCTCAAAACTATTTGGGTATGTTACAGCAGTGAATATATAAATTACCAAATGTTCCTAACCCTAGTGTTGTGGTATTTATGAATATTGAAGGGTTGGAAAAAGATATTGTCATGCATTTTCCCCAAAATCGCCCCCGATGAGAGTTGTTATTGTTGTTGTTTACCTCCAGGAAGGTGCTGTTCCACAAGCGTCCCTGGATCTTCAGGACAACAGAGCCTGAGAAGCTGTGGAGAGGACACTGGAGAAGGACACAATGTGCTGAACCCAGCAGGCAGTCCTGGAGATGAAGAGCCATGAGAATAGCAGAGTTCGGTATACATTCAGGACATGTTTAGCTTACATTCAGGACATGTTTAGTAGATGCTTCAATGTTTTCTCATTGTTTTACATCCCTCCCATTTTACCCTTCCTCACCAGTTTGAGGGACTTCCGTCTCTCCGAGGCTGCCACAGCGGGCGTGGTCCTACCCAGACTGCTCTTGGTCACCACATGTCCTTCCTCCTCCGGGTGGGACCTCCCTCTTCTTCTGGGCTGCTTATGAAAAAAGGAAAAAAATGTTTTAGAAAGAAAAATTGCAGGTATCTGCAATTACTGAACGATAACTAAAAATATTGGATCTGCTGAAATATCTAGATACCTTCAGGCCTGCGACCTGTGTCTCCTCCTCAGGAGGAAAGCTCGTGGAGAGCTTGCGTGGGTTGAGGGCCGAGAGGGGGGTACAGTGTGTTTCTGGATGGCCCTGGAAGTGAAGGCCAGTGAGGTATAGGAGCCACTTTCCATTGGACAGCTCATGAGGCCACATGATGTTGAGGAAGGCGGAGCCAAAAGTCTGTAGGGAGGGCCCAGTGTTGGTCACCTGATCAAAACATGGACGAAGAATATTAATTATATCACATCATTGTTTTGAAACATGTCCAAAAGGTCTCATATAAGGTCCCAGATTTGTCTGCAATTCCCCTGGCCATCAATAAAACAATTTTTTAATAATCTCTTTTATAATGACTTTATTTATATATAACATCCTTCTACAATGTGACATCAGACTTTAGTATGACGTCATCCTAACGTCCAAAAAGTAATCCTACTGTACAATCAATACACTACCGTATAGCATTACGCTACAGTATGATAGCATGCTACAGTATGACATCACGATACAGTATGACATCACGATACAGTTTGACAGCCTGTTGTCTAAGTCATCTTTGGATTGCTAAATCTTCTGCACTCACCGTGAACTCCAACTCCACTGCACTCCCCACATCTTCTAGAGTCTCCATGGCGCTCTCACCCTTCACAGCTCCACTGAAGAACAGCTGATGTGGTCTGGCAAGACTGGAACGGCAGACAGACAGACAGGGGGTTAGGAGCAGACGGGGTTAGGGGGCAGACAGACAGGGACTCACTTCAGACATTTTGGGACCTGTCCTTAGTGAAGAGACGCACTACAAAAGTATTAGAACCTGTCCTTAGTGAGATGCAGTACCCACCCGTTGACAGCCAGGGGGAGCTCTATGATGACTTTGGCCACAGCTGTCACAGGGACCAGGTCTAGCTGTTCACTGATTCTGAGTTGGTAAAAGCATGCACACAACACACACTAATTTAAGACATTACAACATTGTAAACAGCAGAAGTGCTGCTTAAACAGGGCTGTGCTTATTCATGATGCTCGTCAAGAAATCGGTACTATACAGTATAGCCATACATGACAATCATCAGAATGGTCTAGGCTGAATTGAGTCCTGGAGACTGGCTCATTTAAAACAAGGAAACTAGGTGTTTGAGATTAAAGGTCAGAATTTACGTAGACAGCAGGAGGTTGACAGTGAGTTCCGTGGTCTTTATGGTGATGGCAGATGTGCTGAGGATGATGTAGAACTTCAGCGTAGCTTCTCTCTTTAGGGGGTTTCCCAGCTCACACTCTGCTTGAGAGCCATTTTGGTTGGCCTGACACACCACCTGGCAACCAGAAGCACCGCAAGTTTCATCACAGCTATTCCTGGTTCATCATATGCAATAACCAACCATTTTTAAAACATGCAGTCCTCTGAAGCCAGCGTAGGACAGTGTGTGTGGGTGTACCTGCTGTCCCCTGAAGCCAGCGTAGGACAGTGTGTGTGGATGTACCTGCTGTCCCCTGAAGCCAGCGTAGGACAGTGTGTGTGGATGTACCTGCTGTCCCCTGAAGCCAGCGTAGGACAGTGTGTGTGGGTGTACCTGCTGTCCCCTGAAGTCAGCGTAGGACAGTGTGTGTGGATGTACCTGCTGTCCCCTGAAGCCAGCGTAGGACAGGGTGTCTGGCAGGGTGACTAGTAGCTGGGCAGCGTGGGCATCATCCCCGTCCTCCTCTGGGTAAAGAGGGTCAGAGGGCATGTTGGTGATGGTCACCTCCAACACCACAGACCGCTGGTCAGACAGAGAAAATACAGCGATGTCCTCCTCACTCCTTGAATAAAAGAGAAGTAGAGAGGTTTGGACATTAGAATATTGAGATTCTAACCAATGTTGGTGTAAATATGGAAGAGTTTGACTGAAATCAAAGATACAGCACCTCATGACCGTTAGAATATTACATGACCATTTGGCTATCACATGACCATTAGTCTATGCCATGACTATTAGGCTATCACATGTGCATTAGGCCATCACATGGCCATTAGGCTATCACATTCCTTTTAGGCACTTTTAAACTTGTTTATCATCAAAGGTCAAACCATGCCATATTTGAAAACACAATAATATTTGTGTAAATTGCAGCAACATTGGTACAGGAGCCAAAAAATCTAATGTTCTTATATGACCTCCAGACAATCACCTTTGCCTGTGTTTTTTATCTCAGGTTTTCTGATATATAAAGATGCTGGTGAACTAACTTTGGCAGAGGCGTGAAGAGGTCAGAGGTTAGCGGTCGAGTTCCAAACTGATAAGTCAACTTCAGGTTGCTCTGACAATTCTTATCATCACCACACCCTTCCCTTAGGAAATTCACCTGACAGAGAGAGACAGACAGAGACAAATATATTCACCTGACAGTGAGAGACAGATAGACAGAGACAGATATATTCACCTGACAGTGAGAGACAGATAGACAGAGACAGATATATTCACCTGACAGTGAGAGACAGATAGACAGAGACAGATATATTCACATGACAGTGAGAGACAGACAGAGACAGATATATTCACCTGACAGAGAGAGACAGATATATTCACCTGACAGTGAGAGACAGACAGACAGAGACAGATATATTCACCTGACAGTGAGAGACAGACAGACAGAGACAGATATATTCACCATACAGTAAGAGACAGATAGACAGAGACAGATATATTCACCTGACAGAGAGAGACAGACAGAGACAGATATATTCACCTGACAGAGAGCGACAGACAGATACAGATATATTCACCTGACAGTGAGAGACAGACAGAGACAGATATATTCACCTGACAGAGAGAGACAGACAGACAGAGACAGATATATTCACCTGACAGTAAGAGACAGATAGACAGAGACAGATATATTCACCTGACAGTGGTGAAAAGAAGGTGCATGCATCAAAAACAATTTCTGATAATGTTTGTTTCGATCTGTGATTCGTCTGTAAGGTGTTGTGTGTTTTGTATTGCAACTTTAATTATTGACAGGGATTCAAACAGACCTCAGAGTGTAGGACATTGGAAGTAGCAACACTCAAAATAGGGGGTAGAGCGTCTCTCTCCTGGGGACGGGTGTCTGGAAAGATCATGGGTGGTCGAATGGTGTGGGTTATGACCAGGGAGATCGGACGAAGTTTGTCACGAATATTATCCTGAATCAGAAAAAAATCCTACCGTTAATAACATTTTATATATTATGAATGATCAATTATTCAGGCAGATTCAATATTGGAATTAATATTCCAAGTGTATAAGTATAACAGATTATTTTCAGTTCATTTTAAATACATATTCTACTTATTTTTCATGAATGGTATCATACATGAAGTTGGAAAGTGGCCCTCTGGCAGGCAAGGTGGCGTTGACCTTTCAACTCCACCTCGTCAGTGTGAGTGAACTCCAGCTCCTGTGCACTTTGACCCAGGAAACTAACACGATGGGGAAGGCCCAGCTTCCTGCGCTCAGTGTCGGCCTCAAAGAGTATGACCAGTGCTAGGAGAGGGGAGAAAGAGAGAGGGGGAAATAATTAGGGAGGGAGGGAGGAGGGAGAGAGGGGGAGAGAGAGGGGGAGGGAATTAGAGTGAGGGAGAGAGAGAGAGGGAGGGAGATAAATGGTCAGCACAATGACGCCCCCACAGGGATGATCTCAGCATGAAGCACAGAGCAAAAGTAAACAAAAACCGGAGAGGCGTAACTCACTGATGTTGGGGGAGTAGGTCTCTGGGAACGCAGTAAAGGTGAAACACGCTTCGACCTCCACACTGACAACACAAGACAATTACTCTCAACAGCAGAAACACACTTGTCTGGCTGTTTTTATGCCCATCACAGACAGGCCCTTCATTGAGGCTGTAACAGACCATCACCTGCAGCCAAGCTCTGAGCTGTGTTTAGACATTGATTACAGACAGACTCTCACGGGTCCTAATTTACAGACATGGATTACAGACGGACTCTCGCAGGTCCTAATTTACAGACATGGATTACAGACGGACTCTCACGGGTCCTAATTTACAGACATGGATTACAGACAGACTCTCACGGGTCCTAATTTACAGACATGGATTACAGACGGACTCTCGCAGGTCCTAATTTACAGACATGGATTACAGACAGACTCTCACGGGTCCAAATTTACAGACATGGATTACAGACGGACTCTCGCGGGTCCAAATTTACAGACATGGATTACAGACGGACTCTCGCGGGTCCAAATTTACAGACATGGATTACAGACAGACTCTCGCGGGTATTAACTTACCACACCCCGTCTCTGCCTCTGCAGTTGTGCTGATTCAGGTCAATGTGCTGCGGCGGGTCCATCGATACGACCCGTGTAACGTGGACCACTGGACGGGACCTGTACAGAACCATCTTATCACCCAGCGACCCCACTGCCAGGTCCGGGTACAGGTTCCCATCCACGTCCAGGCCTCCTGAGATGGAGTAACCGAAACTCCTCACCCCTTCATTCACCCCGTCCAGAATCTGCAGGGGCCCAGTTATGTAGTGA
>JACXGK010008998.1:0-20938 GCA_016801125.1 Novumbra hubbsi
CCGGCTGGGGGAGAGATAGATAGACAGACAGGCTGGGGGAGAGATAGATAGACAGACCGGCTGGGGGAGAGATAGATAGACAGGCCGGCTGGGGGAGAGATAGACAGACGGGCTGGGGGAGAGACAGAGACAGGCTGGGGGAGAGATAGACAGACAGACAGGAATGGGGGATAGACAGTGCTGGGGTACTAGCACTACTGAAGCCCTGGTTTGGCTCACGTTGAGCTGGGAGAGGGGGCGCTAATGGAGGATCGAATGGAGGCCCGGTTGGCAGGCTGCGAGTGTGTGACCAGGCTCTCCCTCCACAGAACACCTGTAGGACGGGCATGGCTAGACACACCAAAACACCCAGGTCAGTGAGGTACATGTGCGCACACACCCACTCACTGCCGTCCTCTCGGAGTAGCTAAGTCTGAGACCTGTGTGAAGCGGTAACCTATGCTACTGGCTGTATGTTCTCCTACATTTTACTTTAAGCCAAAAAGGTGAGCCATTTTTATCATTTTATAAAGTTTGTTGTCGTTTAAGTATAATGTTTATAGACTTGTGTGGAAAATCTTAGATTTTTAACTTATTATATATTTGGAATCATGGATGCTCAATTCTCGGGACCAAAGTGGGATCATTTGGTTTGTTATCAACACACAGTTCAAAATCCAGCATGGTATGGGGGTGCATTAGCGCCTGATTAGTCCCCCTGATTCCTGGCCACCTGTTTCTAGCCCCTCTGATTCCTGCCCCTCGTATTCCTAGCCCCCTGATTCCTGGCTCCCCGATTCCTAGCCCCCCGATTGCTAGCCCCCCGATTCCTAGCCCTGATTCCTAGCCCTCTGATTCCTGGCCCCCTGATTCCTAGCCCCCTGATTCCTAGCTCCAAAAATCATGTTGGTGCAAACAATTGTGGTCAACACACGCACTATGTTGCTATAGTAATACTTGATCTTCAATAAAAAAAAATGCCTGAAGGAGGTTCTTTCCATTCTCCAATATTTTATTTTGGGCAATGATGAGAAAATAATATGTATCCAATAATAATAATAATTGCTCTTGGGTAGGATGAAAGCAACCTGATCCTTGATCATATTATTACATTTTAAAGAGACTATTGCTGGGTCTTCCTATACAGACACAGAAAAAGCAGCACGACTGATCAATAAGGCTTACAGTTGAGCTGGTTTTATATGGGATATGCATCTTGCAGATCAGCCCCGGAACTGTAGAGGATCCATTTAAAAATCTACTCAAGACAAATCCGAAATGGTGTTTATTGATCTGTTCCATTTCATGAATCTGGACAGAAAAAAACGACATCTTATTAAGTTAAGTTTGATCCTGTACACAGGCAGGAAAATCAAGAAATTCCACATTAACAATTATTACGTTTGTTGTTGGTGTCTGCCCGTGTTAGGCAGGGTTGGACACAGACACACACTCTTCAACACAAATTACGTCCATTTCCGGTCAGCCACGAGACCCAGCTAGCTCAAGCATTCTGAGGAGACCTGTGGGTGTCTGTGTGTAAATGTGTGTCATTGTGTAAATGTGTGTGTCTGTGTGTAAATGTGTGTGTCTGTGTGTAAATGTGTGTGTCTGTGTTTAAATGTGTGTCTGTGTGTAAATGTGTGTCTGTGTTTGTAAATGTGTGTCTGTGTTTGTAAATGTGTGTGTCTGTGTGTAAATGTGTGTGTGGGCAGGGCCTCAGATGCCTGCTCACAAAGGCCAGCTTCTCCCAGAAGACACCCCCCCCCCATGTGGTCGTATGTGAGCAGGCATTTACCTCACGAAGGCCCTGAAGAGGGGTGTGTGTGTGTGTGTGTGTGTGTGTGTGTGTGAGTGCCCCCTCCAGGGAGGCGCTGCCCTTCCAACCCTCTCTGATTCAGAACGATAGATCAAATGTCACGGTGGCCTTTCACTGAACCACGGAGGTCATATTAAACCAGGTATTCTAATCTCCAACTGCATGAACTTAACCGGCTAAGCGACACAGAAGGGGGGCCCGAGTGGAACCAGAGAACAGCAGACACTAGAGGCCGGCATTCGCATCATTTGGACGAAGAGGACATCCTGACTGTTGCCAAAATGAATATGTGGTCCACGATGCCACACTGGAGAATTTTATAGAACAGTGGGTCGTCTGTCAGAAGTCTCGCAAGGATCAATTTATTGCGGCAGGTCTTTGCTGAAAAATACTCATTATCATGGTTTAATGAAAAACATTTTGATTACTCAGTAACTTCTAAAGAAACAATGTCCAGAAAGGCAGTATGGACCAAAGAAAATCAAGCTATGTTTCTTTTGCGTGTAAGGTAGAAGAAAGCAAAGCGTTTTCATTGATTGCACGACTCACGTTCCCAGAAATTAAAGTAATAGAAAGTGACTTGACAGCAAAAATCTGAACTTTGAGAGGAACATATGGGCCTATTCTGAGAACAGTGGACCCTTAGAACAGCCCTCATCCCTTCTTCAGCCAATGGGCCCTCATCCGAATGAGCGCAGACCGCACCTGTACCCCTGTCCTCCCCAAGTCTCCATTAAACTTTCATACAAACTTCAATAACAGAGACTGGAAGAGGACTTTGATCGGGCAGAGCGTCAGGTCACAGGAAGTGCACATCTGTCAGCGACCTGATCTCTAATCACGTTGAGCAGTAAATCAAGGGGTCCCATACACCAAATAACTCCCTGAACGGCTCCAGTTGATCCCGGATAGGGCATCCAACTCTGAACATGCATTTTTCGAATTTGAAGAAAACAAATTTGAAAAATTAAAAAACAAAGATTGACTTTAAAAAGTAGGTTGTCGCCCTTAGTGTTTGAACCACAGAAGAACATACAACTGAAGCCTGTTAAACGGCATCAGGTCCACTTCCTGATACGAGTTAAAAGGCAAAACAATTTACATCCTGGATCCTTTGATCATCCTTGATGCTGGAGAGGCTTCGGGACAAGTCTGTAAATGTCTCTGAATGGCCAAGACAAAGCCTGGACTTGAAGCCTATTGAAAATCTATGGGGAGACCGGAAGAACACAGTTCAAGAACGCCCCACATCCAGCCAGAGTTCCAGAGGATCTAAAAGGACGAATGGTAGAAACTCAAGGTGTGGAAAGCTAGTACCAACATAGTCAAGACTCAAAGGTGTGATTGCAGTTACGGTGCAAAGTATGAAAAAGGATATGGTGAAAATTTGTGTAGATTTATGGAGTAACATGCGTAGATTGACACCCAATACATTATTTCTAACCAATAATAAATAAGATCTATAACAAACCAAAACGTGGAGAAAGTGAAGGGGTCTGAATACTCTCAGAAGGCCCAGAATACAGACTGTGTGTTTACCAAGCTAACAAAAAGCAATCTCCCCCTCTGTCAGTGTCAGCCGCCCAGAGAGAAACAGAGAAGAAAGGGAGAGAAAATGAAAGAGTTCAGGGGCTGTTTACTCACCTGCCTCTGTTTCACAGACCAGTCCCTAATGACAGAGGGAATGGGGATTCATAGACCAAAGTCCTGACATGCTCCGGAGACAAACACAGGGCCTCAATCCTATCAGCGCAGGAATCAACCAGGCAGGCCAGTAGCCAAACACACATTCGCATTGTTGAGCAAGAAAAACTCAAACACGGGAAGCCGCGGCTACATTAGTGAATAGCAGATCTTTTGAGGTAGAAGGTGCTGTTTGGTAAATGGGTTAAGTGGTCCCCTGAAAGACAAAGGCAGGTCACTCCACTTCTAATGGGGAACGGTGTGGAATGGCTTGTTCAAGAAAAAAATATATACATTTCAAAAACTATATTTCGTAGTTGTTTTGGGTTGGAGCCTTATTCTGGACTGCATGAGTTGACTACTGTAAGCCAAGGCTGTGAGACTCAAAAGAAGTGGACGTTTCTAGGGACTAGGGTGTCATTTGGAACGCTCAGTTATTGCTGTTGATTCACTCCTCTAGTCTACACCAGAGTTCAAAACCAGCTAGTTTTAAAGACAGAAATGGCAGCTGAATGGCTCTCTCTTTAAGGAATAGTTAGTTCTACAATTCATACTGGATTCATCTTAATTGGAATTGTGATTCTAATAAACAGTGGTCCTCAGTGTGTAAAACGAATGCTTGTCCTCATGTTGACAGCAATTTGTGTACAAACACACACACTCCCCGTTGAATACCAGACGCCCTTCTCCACAACGCAACGTCCTGTTTCATGTTTATTGCAGACCAGAGAGAACAGAAGGTGGATTAAAAGACCCTTCCCCCCTCCCTCTCACACACACCGATATGGGAATTCCCATTTGAGTAATAATACTAGGTAATGTGGTACTACTATTTCATTAACATAAGCAGACATATCAGCAGGGATATGGGCCCACCACGCACACAGAGGTTATAGTAAAGAGAGCAGCTGTGTCTCCCTAACAGGGTCAGAGTTCAGATCAGGGAATTTGTCAGGTGGTTCCTTACCCGCGGCTCCACACGCTGACACGTTTCATCGTGACACGACGGAACCTTTTCATTAGCCAGCCCCACGTTCTAACGGCCATGACAGGGGTGAACTTTGGAAAAGGACACCTCATAGCATTACCGTCTCTCGGCGGAGACACCACATCACCGATAGCGCTCAGCGTTAGACGATATTCAGAGGCCCATAAGTTGAATTGCTCTGTGACCTTCAAATGGTTTGATACTTCAGAACTCCCGGCCTGAGCTAAACTGCGGAGATCATTTCAAAGTGCTTAATGGCCCAGGTTAATATGATCTTAAAACAATTGAAAGAACGTAGGGAGCACCCACTCAGTAAGAGATGTTCAGAGTGTGTGATTAGGTTGTGGATGTGGATTAGCAGGTAGCGTTGCCCCTGACCTCTCTGTAATTAAATTATCCAAAGCTGCTTAATGGAGAAATCACTGTAACAGTCACCAATTAAAGCATGGACATACACACAGAGAGAAGTGGCCTTACGCCAGCACACACACTGGCACACAGAAAGCCGCAATCCCCAGGTTCATCCTTACTGAGATGAACTGTCAAGGATGTGTACTGATGGGTCCTTCAGACAGAGCCTCTCTTTCTTCTGAAGACAGACAGGGGGAATTGTTACCCGCGGATGGTGTGTTTGTGTTAGTGTGTAATCATTAGCCAGGTACTGTGTTTGTCTGTGTGTTTGTGGGAGTAGTCGTTAGCCAGGTATTTTGTGCGTAGGTGTGTGTACCCAGGTATTGTGTGTACCTGTGCGAGTGTGTATCCAGGTATTGTGTGGGTGTTGTTGAGAAGGAACAGGATCTCATTCAGGAAAACAGTAAACCAAAACATGAGGTAGAACACTGCCAGCAGGCATGGCGTTCTGGAAGGCCACACCTCGAACACTTCCTACCGATCCGCACTTCAGACCCTGGAACCAGGGACCAAACAGCACCCTGTTCTCCACTCATCAGAGCCCCAGGAACGAGGAGACGGAGCAGGGGGCCTCTGTTACAGTGGACCAGGAATCAGAGGGCCATGTTTGGCCAGTCATGTGCATGACGCGGCTGCCCGAATACCATCCTCACAGACCTGCACCGATGCCAGAGGCGGTTTGGGCGTGACTCGGTAGGCTGACAGCAACACACACGAAGAAGCAGCTGCCGCCATAATTAACTGGGCTCATCCTCTGACTCACAGAGAAGAGACAAGCATCAGTCCTTACAAAGGAGGCCCATATCTCTCGAACACAGAGTCGGGAAGCTAAAGACCTGTTTCCCACTTCTTCCTGTTTGTCAGAGGTAATTCCCCAAACAAGCCAACAACCTGTTGAGACCCACACGGTGGGAGAAACTGAGGCCAAGGCAACACTCATTCCCCAGGAGCTGATCCGGAGGAAATCCCAAATCCAAACAGGTACGAGGAAACCTGTCTCAACGTTTGTTGCTTAGGAATTTTCACCTAGATCTGTGAGCTCCAGCTAAGTTCCCCTACAGTTGAGGTAAAACTGTAAAGCCAAACTGAGATTAGCCCAGTGTCTGAAATCAAACTCATTTAGTGCACTACCTTCCACCAAGACTGACTTGACTATGTAAAGAATAGGGTGCCATTTCAGCCACAGACCAGGTGTAAGATAAACTACAGCTCTAGGTGTGAACAAAGCTTTACCTGATTAAAGCAAGAAGCACTGTGGGATAATGAGGTATTAGGACACCTTATAATCAGCATGGAGCTTTAGTTTCCAACGCCTTTATTTTGTAATAGCTAATTACATAAAACATCTTGAGACTTTCAGAAGTGTTGATCAGACCAGCGCACTGTCTTCTTCTGTATTTCCCCCGGTAAGTGCGTTAAGAACACATTGTTATTTACGTAACAGCTTTGGAGCAACTAGGGTTAAACCACAGGCTCAGGGACATAACTACATGGTTTTCACCTTGTCCCTGTCCATGTACAGCAGGGGACATATTATAGGTCTGTGTTACAGCAGACAGCAGGGGACAGTATACAGGCAAAGGTTACAGCAGGGGACAGTATACAGGCAAAGGTTACAGCAGGGGACAGTATACAGGCAAAGGTTACAGCAGGTTACAGTATACAGGCAAAGGTTACAGCAGGGGACAGTATACAGGCAAAGGTTACAGCAGGGGACAGTATACAGGCAAAGGTTACAGCAGGGGACAGTATACAGGCAAAGGTTACAGCAGGGGACAGTATACAGGCAAAGGTTACAGCAGGGGACAGTATATAGGCAAAGGTTACAGCAGGGGACAGTATATAGGCAAAGGTTACAGCAGGGGACAGTATACAGGCAAAGGTTACAGCAGGGGACAGTATATAGGCAAAGGTTACAGCAGGTTACAGTATACAGGCAAAGGTTACAGCAGGTTACAGTATATAGGCAAAGGTTACAGCAGGGGACAGTATACAGGCAAAGGTTACAGCAGGGGACAGTATATAGGCAAAAGTTACAGCAGGGGACAGAATACAGGCAAAGGTTACAGCAGGGGACAGTATATAGGCAAAGGTTACAGCAGGGGACAGAATATGGGCACTATACACTGCTTTTACAGAATACACAACCGACAAACACACACGCCTAAAAACAATAACACAACAGTAAGTTTCAGAAAACTCCGCCAGCGCTGAGGCGGGAAACTCGAGGGGAGGCGTGAGAGACGTGACTGCAGCGGGCAGAAATGTGGAGGAGGGAATGTCAGACACATGAAACCAGGGAGAGTTGTTAATGTAGTCTTTCAGGTAAGGAGAGGGGGGTGGGTGGTTTAGAGCCGTTGTGTCAGGTTACACAAGCACGAGTCAAACTACTTATTGAGCTGACTCACTAAGGGGTGGGGGGGCGATGCAACAGTGGGCCAAAACTCGCGCCAAACCTCCACCTTTCCCTCGCTTTCTCGGCCCCCAAGGACACGACTCCCGGAGGCCAGGTGAAACATTAACCATGCCCCAGGTGACGAATACCACAGACAGACTGAGGCAGCGGAAGAGGGACTGGATTAAGCAAGCTCAAAAAACAACCGACAACTAAACAGACCCCTGACCTGAATACCCAATGACCTTGGCACGGAGGCGTCTCCTAGAACACCCGAAGCCCTCGGTGCGAAACAAAACAGAGACCCGGTTGGGCTGGATCCTTCTTGCTGATAGACCCATAATGTTAGTTAGGAAGCCTGTTATGAAACAAACATCTCCTAGGTATTTACCACACACAAACAATGAGCTCAGGTAGCCTGACTTCCAAGAACCCCCAATATCTCCAGGAAACGTGGGTGTATAAACAATAGCAGAATACATAAGAGAAGGAAACTGACACAGTCAGCATGGAAACAAACAGCTAGCTGTTTATACAGTGAATGTGTTAGGTACACTGTGAGAACTCGGATAGTTTCTGGGAAAACAGACCGCACCTGTATTTGAATGGTGGTTAATGAAAGTGACAGAAGAGCTGAGGTCTCTGACTGCTGTTAATAAGACATTTTGAGTGAAGACAGTCAGAAAGGACGACTGGAGAAGCTCAAACTGTAGCCAGCTTGAGGCCTGTTTTCCTGCACAGGATACAACATCGACCCACTAGAACAAATGATCTAAAACATAGACTGATATCGCAGTGCAAACTATAGATTACATTTCCCCGACCACCGTATGACACAATGAAATTAGTTAACTTGGCAGACGCACTTATCAAGAACAAATTAAAATGAGTGTGCTAGTACATTCTTTACAGTAGAGGTCCTGGTGGCCATGAACGGAGTTCAGACTCAATAACCCAGCCCACCGTTTCAGACCAGGGTTTCTTAAACTAAGGGACAGGGGCAGGAGATGCCCGGGACGGGACTCATAAGTAATGGTCATACATTTAGTCCCACACTGGCTTTTCAGATACGGAAGACAATTTCGGTCTACTTCTCGTTAAGGGCCTGAATAAATTAAAATCACCTGTAATAAACAATGACAGTTTATCCATTTCATCCCCAGACAATACAAAACGCTTACAAAGAAAAACCTGTTCTTATTTACTAAAAACCTTTACAACAGGGAGATAATCATAAAGCCAAAGTGAAAAGACAAGGTTACTGCAAAATAAATTAGTCAGGTCAGAGAAAGCAGCGACAGTTGTGAAACACTTAAAATCTAAATCCCAATGAGCCATGGTCAGAGGTAGTGCCCTGTGGAGGGCATAGGGTGGGATTTGGAACATTAACCAGGAAGAGAAAAGAGCTTGAGTTCTCGGACTGATATGAAGTTATTCGGGGTTAAGGGTCATCTAATGATGTGTTCCCAGCTTCCTAAACACACAACACACACACAGAGCTCAGTGATTTCAATTATATCAGGTGCTGATTAAACACAAAGCTAGGTGGAGGTGTGGGGATATGTTTATCCTGATAAAACTGAACTTCACACTCTTACACAAAAAGGGGCACTTTGTGTCATTACACTTCCAGGACCTGCTTCTATTCATTATTTAGAGGTAACCTCTTCCAAGTGATAAAGGCACAGCATCTCATACAGGGGCAGAATGTTCCAGTCAATGATGTCCAGTCAGTTGGTTCTCAGAGGGATTGAGTGGTGAAAACAACACATCTATGTGCCAAGTCAGATGGGGCAAAACAAAACTGCAGCTGCAAGTAACGTAATTATATAAATGTTTAATCACGTAGTCAGAGAAACAGCCTAAAGAACAGGACAGAAGTGCTAAATCTTTCTCTGTTTCTCTCTGTTCTCTCGCTCTCACCAGTATCTTGTCTTCACTCCCAACCATGTTGAACCAGTTAAACCCGGCCAGCCCATGACAACATCAGCGTGATAGCGTGTTATAACACTTCTCATGTTTACCGCTTTAGTTCTTCAGTTCAGGACTCATCTGCTTGTCTAAACCACTCCATCTACGCTCTACACTGAGTCACCAGTCGAGGACTCATCTCCTTGTCTGAAACACTGTGTTTGTTTCTTGGGGTCTGTCGGTTTATACAGACATGGCTCCCGACAGGAGACTAACCTCCTTTCATCCATCCATTCAAGTCTTTAGATCTTGGGCATAATTAATGGTAGAGGAGATGGAACCTAGTCCAGTTCGTCTCAACAAACTGACAGTCTGGAAATCAGCACATACACATACCAAAGACTCAACACATCTGTCGTAAAGACGGTCAAAAACAATAGTTGGATCAAAAAACCCTTAAATCTTCAAAGAAAATGTTACTGCAAAAGCTGCTATCATTAACTTTATATGATCACTGTGTTTCGGCTGAACAAGTTTGTTGAACAAAACAAATTAAATGTAAAAATAAGTGCTTGAATGTCAAAGTCAGTCAATTCTATATGAATATGTTCAGACTTCCCACATTTAGCTTAGCGCATGTGTTAAACAGACACTATAAGAAATCCTTCACAGCAAATATCTTCACTGGTATATTGTCTATGGGTATGTCGTGAGTGTTTAGGGACCCTGTGGACAACCCCCAGCCTGGTGTCTTTTAGGACCCTGTGGACAACCCCAGCCTAGTGTTTTTTGGGACCCTGTGGACAACCCCAGCCTAGTGTCTTTTGGGACCCAGTGGACAACCCCAGCCTAGTGTCTTTTTGGACCCTGTGGACAACCCCCAGCATAGTGTCTTTTTGGACTCATTACATCAGAGACGGCCATCCTGTCGTGTGGCCCCTTATAGAAGTGTGGATATCACAGTCTTCTGAGTCAAGTTGTTGTTTAGAGTTTGAGTTACATTCTAGTTGAGACTGTCTATTGTAGACTTTGGTGCATACTTTGTTTATTTTACTAAAGACAATTGGCCTATGTTTGGACCGTTTTCCACTGTGCTGAGTCATAAAGACTCCCCTTTGTGTTAAAACAAGCTTAAGATAAAGAACAAAAGAGTCTCATGTTCTTCTGACTTGTTTCTTCCACTGATCCTGTAAAAGAAAGGATGGGGTGACCGTGAATACATACACACACACACACACATATATATATATAAATATATATAAATATATATATATACACACATTTTGCAAAAAGTGTGTTTATATACATGTCAATTCATAGACTTGTGTAAATCAGTCCTTTGAGAATGTTGATTACAACAAGTCTTTCTGAGATGCAGTGTGGGTGAATGGATTATCTCTGCATGTGTGGTTCCCACAATGAAAAATGGAGGAGGAGGTGCGATGGCATGGGGAGGCTTTGCTAAAAAACCTGTCCGAAACTGAACCAGTATGGCTAACACACTATAATGCAGCAAATACACCAACCAATATGGTGTGTTCTTAGTGGGATCATTTGTGTAACAACAGGAGAATGACCCAAAACTCACCCCAGGCTGTCTAAGGGCTATTTGACCAAGGTAAAGCAGCCAACAAGTGCTCAGCATATGTGGGAACTCCTTCAAAATGGTTGGAAAATCATTGCCGGTAAATAGCTCATAAAACTAGTTGCCATAATGGAAAGAGTGTGCAAAGCTGTCATAAAAGCAAAGTATGGAAACGACATCTAAATTGTAAATCTGGTTTGATGGGTATAACACTTTCTTGGTCAATACATAATTTCATACTATTATAAATGGTAAAAATTAAGAAATACCCTTGAATAAGGTGTCCAAACGTATGAATGGTACGGTATATACACACACAAACAAAACACTGCATTGTGCATACTTACAGAAAACCAAGAATACATGGTTTTATGTAAAAATGTATAAATGCCCTAAACCAATCAATACCTTTCTACCCTCAGAACATGTTTATGTGAGTAAAACTGGTATGTGTGCCGAGCCTACATAACACAGCTGACCTTTCCTCAGGGTAACACAGACGGAACACAAAAGCCATGCAGGGGTTCAAAAATCTAATCTCAGAGGTCAATAAAGGGTCATTTGGGCCAAAAGGCTACTAACATCAAGCTGATGCCCCAACTTTCGCATACCCAGAAGATAGAGGCCCCACCCCACCCCTAGACTGTGCAAACTAGGATGCAGAGACAATTCTGTCAGGTCTATATGATGTGCCTTGAGGAGGATTCTAAGGGTCATTTCAGAATAAGGAGGGAGGGAAGGAGGATACCGTTACTGCCTAGCTCCATCAACCCAATGCAAGGCTCCAGGAGGATCAGGCCCCAGTCCTCCTTCTGTGCCCCAGAAGAGAGCAACCTGCCAACGGGCTGAATAACCGATGGCCTCCTGGATCTGCAGCCTGCTCCCCGTGTACTCTGGAGGAGTGGGTGTGAGGCCCTTTAATCTTCTACTGTCCCTGGTCCGGAATATCCCTCCCACCTCACCGACAATGCACCCCCCCCCCCCGCCCTTGTTCCCTAGCTCCTCATTCATTCATCCTTCACTCACTCACTCCATCAACATTAACTCTTCTCCTGACACGCACAGACACTTCGTAACATCCTCCCGTCGGCCAATACTCTGTAAAGACGGGCTGTTCAGCCTTGTCAGTATATACTATCGAGCGTTCTGTAGGCTCCTTTATCCTCTGCAAAAATAAAGAAGAATAAACGCTGCTACCTCCTCTTTCTGCTGACACAGATCCGCTCAGCAGATAGGTGAAATTACAAAACATATTGTTTAAAACACACATACACACAGGAGCGGCGTGTTGTAACCCAACCTTATTGTAATGTCCCCAGATGTTTCAATCCCCGCCTGTCCCAGCTGATGCTCACGTCTCACTGTCTTTCTCCATAATAGGATGCTCTTCATATGTGATTGCATTTTATTAATGACAATTTAATTGACTGAGAGTAAAAAAGTCTATATTCATGGCTCTAAGCAAATTAACCGTCCTCATAAAACAATACATCTTCTAAGAGCAGAATTATGTACGGTGGTGAGTGCAGTTAATAAATATTGAGCTGAAGAAATCACATATTATTATGGCACTCAGAAAGACATGTAATATAACCCATTTGATTTAACCGTCTATTAAATGCTACATATTCACTAATGCAAAAGGCGTCCTATATCCTGTGCAGTTCTATGCAAATAACCACAATCATCAATAGACATTATCACTATCCAATTATTTAACTGAACACCAACGGCTCTTTATAAAAAACAAAGACAACAATCGTTCGTCAATGAGGGATGTAGAGATCTGGCACAAACAACAATCTCTAAATTGGGCCCTTGCCCAGAAAAAACCTGAAACATCATCCCAGTTTTGAGATGACAGTTACGTTATAAGAGGAGAGCGATGCAAATAAAATTATAATTCAATAACACTGCAGTTATATTATAGACTTTTTTTTATTTATTGTGAAACAAAAAATAATAAAGAAAATCCCATGTCCCATGGTGGAATTACATAGGGACTCATCAAAACCTCTCAAACCTCTGCGTGAGTCCATCCGTTTTCTGTGACACTGCGTTTGGCGATGGACAGACACTGAAATGAATGTGTTTGTTGGGATCAAAGAAAGCCTGACAGAGTAAAACCTCCTAAAACACATGTGGAGAAACGGGGCTGCATGATTCAGAGCACAAGGGAACCTCACCACAACCAGAGAGGATCAGGGGCAGCTCAGAGACCTACAATGCAACATCGCAAGAGGACTGTTTGTCCGTGCAAAGAAAGGTCTCACTCCTACAGCTCCCTCTCAGACTCAACCCGTTTCCACGTATCCATTACAACCCATCTCTCTGTCTCTTTACTGGTGGCATCACGAGTTCCTATGTAACATAGGAAACAGAGAGGTAAATGCATACTTGTAGTAAAGGTTGTGATATTTGCCTCCAGCTGGCTCCTATCTGGTATAGGGGTCAAGCAACATTTAGGAAGTAAAACCAACTGCATTGTTAATGACCCCCAAATTAACTGCCCCCTCTGTTACTGACCTCCTAATTAACTGCCCCCTCTGTTACTGACATCCTAATGAACTGCCCCCTCTGTTACTGACATCCGAATGAACTGCCCCCTCTGTTACTGACATCCGAATTAACTGCCCCCTCTGTTACAGACCACCTAATTAACAACAACCCCAATAAACTGCCCCCTCCTCTGTTACTGCCTCCTTCTCTGTTACAGACTCCTCTGTTACTGATGACTCCTCTGTTAAGGACTCCTCTGTTACACAGCCCTTCTCTGTATCTGCCAGAGGCAGACCTTGTCACCCCTATTCAGCCAGTTTTTGCCGGTAGTCGAGAAATCAGTGTTGAAAGAGACAGAAAGGGAAAAAGTGATGTTGTGAAAGACAGAAGACAGAGATTGTGATAGTGAGAGAGACAAGTGATGATAGAGAGAGGTGGGGGAGACAGAGAGAGAGATAGGGGGAGACAGAGAGAGAAGACTGTTGTGAGTATAGCTGGGAAGTTTATGACCAGGAACAGGGAAATCCTAAACCCCTCTCACTCCTCTCTGTCCATATGTCTGTATGTCCACTCTCAGTGGGTCTGTCTATCTCTCTGTCAGTCTGTCTCTCTCTCTGTCGGTCTGTCTATCTCTCTGTCGGTCTGTCTATCTCTCTGTCGGTCTGTCTATCTCTCTGTCGGTCTGTCTATCTCTCTGTCGGTCTGTCTATCTCTCTGTCAGTCTGTCTATCTCTCTGTCAGTCTGTCTATCTCTCTGTCAGTCTGTCTATCTCTCTGTCAGTCTGTCTATCTCGCTGTCAGTCTGTCTATCTCGCTGTCAGTCTGTCTGTCTATCTTTCTGTCAGTCTGTCTGTCTATCTTTCTGTCAGTCTGTCTGTCTATCTCTCTGTCAGTCTGTCAATCTCTCTGTCAGTCTGTCTATCTCTCTGTCAGTCTGTCTATCTCTCTGTCTGTCTGTCTGAGTGGTGACAACAGCTCCATACGTACACATTAACAACAGAGGGATCAGAGAGGAGACATCTGATCATCACCATCATCATTACCCTGTAAAAATGACAGTACCATGCATAGCTCCCGCCTGACACGAAAACACACACACCCTCACACACACACTCTGCTGGCCGATGTTTCTTTAGTTAGCAGCAGTGGGCGAGTTAGCAGGTGAATGGACGGCTAGAACACACAGCCCTGGAGGCAGAGGGTGGACCAGCAGGCTGTGACTGGAAAGAGATTTGTTAGAAACAGCCGGGAGACTTTGTGAGTCACTAACTACACGGTAGGGAGATGGGCACGACGCAAGTCAACACACACACACCTGCTACCTTTATTTACGCGTACCTACTATCAGATTAACAACTGGACTCCTTGGCCCTGCTGCTGCCCTGTATGTGTGTGTGTGTGTGTGTGTGTGTGTGTGAAACCACTACATTTACATGAAATAAAAGCAGGACCAAACAGGGCAGGCTGCTTGCCGTCTGCTTGCCTGACTGTTTGCTTTTCTTTCCCTGGCCTTTTGTCAACAACTCCATGGCCAGCTGCTGGGAGTTCTGCTCCGTAGTCTGAGAACTTGTTTTCAAAGGGAGGCTTCTAGAACACCATAAACAGCGACCCGGGGCATGAAAAGCAGTGTCCCTTTCCACCAATCACAGGTCAAGTCAGGCATTGTGTCAGAGGCCGCTAGTTACAGTGAGTCAAAGGCCCCTCCCTCCCCCTCGGTGACTACAATAACAGTCAGTCAGGCTGGTAAAAGCGGGGTGCTGAAAGCTGTCAGGAATCCATGGTGGACAAAGTCTCGTAAAATGTCATCTTGAATATCTTTGGGCTCCAGTTGTGGTCCCACAGACAATTTGATTGTCTGACTGTCTGCCCACCTCCCTGTCTGACTGTCTCTCTGAGATGTGGGAACCCTGTCTGCCCACCTCCCTGTCTGTCTGTCTCTCTGAGATGTGGGAACCCTGTCTGCCCACCTCCCTGTCTGTCTGTCTCTCTGAGATGTGGGAACCCTGTCTGCCCACCTCCCTGTCTGACTGTCTCTCTGAGATGTGGGATCCCAGTCTGCCCACCTTCCTGTCTGTCTGCCTGCTGTCTGCCCACCTTCCTGTCTGTCTGCCTGCTGTCTGCCCACCTCTCTCTGACCGTCTGTCTGTCTGTCATTCTGACTCTTGGTCTGCCTGCCTAGACTTGTTGGACAGTTATCTAAAGTCCCCAGCAGTCAGGGACTGGAAAAAACAGAGAACATATGACGGGAGCTGGTGTGAGGTGTTCTGCCAAGAGTCAGTGGTCACAACCATTAGGATCAAGCTTACTCTGAAACTGAATATTATAACTGACTCATCACACGGTACAGAGACGATAAACTATCTATCATAATTTTTACCACTCTCCGTACCTCTGATGCCTTTCCCCGCTACCCCTCTCCCCCTCTCCTCCCATCCCATCCCCTCTACCAGAAGAAAAAAAGGCCTGAAACCTTATACTGCTAATAGTGACAGGAAGGTCTGTAACCTTATACTGCAACTAGTGACAGGAAGTCCTGAAACCTTATATTGCTACTAGTGACAGGAAGGCCTGAAACCTTATACTGCTACTAGTGACAGGAAGTCCTGACACCTTATACTGCTACTAGTGACAGGAAGGCCTGACACCTTATACTGCTACTAGTGACAGGAAGTCCTGACACCTTATACTGCTACTAGTGACAGGAAGGCCTGACACCTTATACTGCTACAAGTGACAGGAAGGCCTGACACCTTATACTACTACTAATGACAGGAAGGCCTGACACCTTATACTGCTACTAGTGACAGGAAGTCCTGACACCTCATACTGCTACTAGTGACAGGAAGGCCTGACACCTTATACCGCTACTAGTGACAGGAAGGCCTGAAACCTTATACTACTACTAGTGACAGGAAGGCCTGACACCTTAAACCGCTACAAGTGACAGGAAGACCTGACACCTTATACTGCTACTAGTGACAGGAAGGCCTGAAACCTTATACTAGTGAAAGGAAGTCCTGACACCTTATACTGCTACTAGCGACAGGAAGGCCTGAAGCCTTATACTGCTACGAGTGAAAGGAAGTCCTGGCAACTTATACTGCTACTAGTGACAGGAAGGCCCTACGCAGCCTTCTCTCTTCATGACTGTTTGTATTTCTATTCAAAGGGCTTTCCTGGCATGGCAAAGTGTTTACATTGTCTCTCTGTGTCTCTCTCCAGCTGTCCCGACTCTACTGTACTGGCATCCATCCAGTCCTCAAATCAGATTTCAGGACAACATAGGCCTGCTAATAGAGAGCAATGAAAAAAACATGTTGACTTGACCAGAAAAACTAATATTAAGGGATTAAAGAGTTGCTGTTTTTACCCACACACACACTTCATTACATCATAACGCAGAGAAGCAAGTAATGTACTAAAACACAGTCAAACTAATCTGACATGATTGTCTTCAGTAAACCGAGACTTATTTCTGCAAATAAGAGGGTATGGCAGTTTGGCATTCCAGGAAACGCGGGTAAACACCAACTGGAAATGCCAACAGTCTATGTAGTAGATCTGGAAATAGAAAAATTATAAAGTAAGAAAATGGTGATAAAACATGCACATCTTCACTGGAAATGCCAAACAAACCAACAGTCTGTGTACTTGAATAGGACACAAAAAGTAAGAACATTTTGATAAAACAAGCATATCAGCCGAAAACACAATTACACTGAACTACTATTAAATTCTTATTGGAAACGTAATATTTCGATTCATGAAGAAAAATGTAAAAAGTTTAATTACAAGGTTTAGTTTGCAAAGTTTTCGCCCTGAAGGGTTTTTCAGAGTGATGATCAAGGATGTATACGACCAGGATGTTCAAAGAAGTATATATGTAATATGTAATACGCATAACAGAATATAGGCAGAACCAACACATAACACATTTCCGTTAGATAATGAGAATCTATGATTTTCTTTCTCATGGCAACCGGAACTATACGATCAGTTATTTAGTTCCGGTTGCCATGGCGCCTAAAATTATAGCTCTGCTATTTAAATGGCTTTTTATTGATTTAAGTATTTTTGCTAACAACTTGAACAGAAATTGTACTTGAGCTAGTTGGTTATTTTCTTTTGAATATGTTTCTTGAATATCTGCACCTATTATAGGAGGTTTCACCTATTATCTGGAGATAAACAAAGGGCTGAAACGAAGAACATTCAGATCTACTCAGAAGTACTTCTTTATTTTTTTAGGGAAAATAAAACAACTATGTTAGCGATGGGCATGGGGAACGACATGGACAACCCGGAATCCTTCAGAAAAAGGCCAAACACTGAGGAGGAAAGTGGTTTGGCAGCGTTGGAGCAGTTGCAGTCTGATGGCACGGTGTTGGTGAGACCAAGAGCTGGGTGAGCTGTCCGGCCTGCCAGCCTGCCTCTGGAGGACCTGCTGGTCTCTCAGGTTCAACACATTGGTCCTCACTCAGCTCCTCCGTTCCTCTGGATGGTTCTTCTGGCTTCTGAGGGCCTTCAGCTGTGGCAGGACGCTCTAGTCCCGTGGCAGGACGCTCTAGTCCCGTGGCAGGACGCTCTAGTCCCGTGGCAGGACGCTCTAGTCCCGTGGCAGGACGCTCTAGTCCCGTGGCAGGACGCTCTAGTCCCGTGGCAGGACGCTCTAGTCAAGACGTATCCCATTTGTAGTCGATTGACTTGATTTAGCATTTTCAAGCGATATTTCATTCTATTGTGAAAAGTGCTATAGAAGTTGAATACATTATTATTATTAATATATATATATATATACACACACAGTGTGTGTATGCGTGTGTGTATCTGTGCGGTGTGTATATGTACTCTCTGCACGGTGTGTTGTATGTATTACCAAGGCACCGCGTTGAAAGTCTCATTAATTGCTAAGCCACATGAATCAAAACGGAAAACCAACACCCACTGCTTTCACACTCACGGGTCAGGACCAACACACTGGTAGGAGCTCAGCTGTATTACACCCCGTAGAATGAAATAACAAGCCAGGAAATTAGAATTAAGGAAGCCCTTGAAAGTGATGAAGCCAAAACAAGGAATTCTTATTTCTTTAAGACGAAGAGATGCACGCCCTGTTCAGGGAACTAAAAGGTACCGGAATATCACATCGAATCTCTGCTAGCTTGATGCACAGAATGTCCAACAGTCACGAAGAGCCAAACAACCCAGCGTTCCCTAAGAGACCGGTCCGTTGATCCTCTTTAACGTCTGGGAGCGCCAACGTACAGAGGTGGCAATGAGACGCCCACGAGAACATCCAGCTATTACTTGAAACGGGACAGCAAAGCCCCGGGAGTGAAGATGGAGGCTTAAACCCCACACCAACACATCAGTCTGACCTTTGCCTGTCCCAGTAATGCAGCAGATCTACATAATCCACATTCAACAACAACATCTAGACGGAAAATCACGTTATGCAACAAACAGCACAAAGTTTACCCTCCCCCAATGCCACCCTGCAACCTTAAGAGTGCACTAATTTTCACCGGGGCCCCTTAAAAGTAGTTCCTAACATGAGACAACAGGGGATTAGGAAATGTCCGGAGTAAGCCTGTTCACTAAAAATATGTATACAATACACAACATACATAATCCAAAACAAACACACAGTCAAAAAAGTCGTCATGAACAAACACTGCTTTGCCCAAAAAATTTAATTTGAGATGTGTTGTGGACAGCCGGTCCAAGCGTCCATATCTCACCGCCATGGTTATTGTTTACACTGGCTATTTAAAATACAAACAGTGACTACAGCCAGTCAATCGCTGACTATCACACCACTCCAAACAACAACACCACTGTCTGTACGGGTTGCATTATGGGATGTGTGGCGAACGGGAAATGTCGCTGAACGGCAACGCTCTGCAGCTAATATGTGTCTGAGTGTGCGTTAGCGTCTGTGTGTGAGTCAGAAGCTAAATGATCTGCACACTGACGCTGTCATAACACTTCTAAGTGTGTTTGACTGACTGCGCATCGTCATTAGCTTTGATGCCTCAATGAAACACAAACACTACAGAAGTCCTCAGCACGGTCAGAACCAGGCCTTATCATGCGAATGAAGCCCAAATCCCACCGTGCCACGGTACAAGTAACAAGAGGTTTGACCCTCGCAGACACCAAGGTCCTGGACCGCGAGTCCCACCAGACGGGCTGAACATCGAGCTTCACAACTATTCTGAATGGTCGTCGGAAAACATACTAAGATACCAATTGTCAGAAAGTCCAGAGAAAATATGAAAACATTTATTTATTCACAATGTTTGTTAACCGCTTTACAAATGTGAGGACTGCGTTGATTGATTTTCACCTGTGGTGAATATCAGGTTGCTGACTAAGCTCCCACGGCCATGTAGAGACACAGACCTCTCTGTCAGGTGAACAGGTTTTCGGCCCTCACACAGACCATTAACACGCTAATGACAGGCCCTGAGGCAGAGTGACACGACACCTGAGATCTCAGCACACCTGACATTTCATACCTGGCCTGCCCCCCCAGCCTGCGGACAAATATCTGTGTAGGGAGAGATGACCTGCAGGATGGAGGCCACTCAGCCCAGTCTGAGAGTCTACCTGTAATACAACTTCACCCAGCCCTGACGGAGAGCATACCTGTAGTAGACCACTCAGCCCAGTCTGAGAGTCTACCTGTAATAGAAGACCACCAAGGTCTGTCCAGAGTCAACAAGTCAATTTCTGCACCCATATCTTAAAACAATAACTTTTACTACCTGCTAAACCATTCACTTTTAGGGGGTTGTCTGGCTGTTGACGCTCCAGTGCACCTGTTGTAATCTTTATTTGTACCAAAACAGGTGACATTGATTCATTGATTCACAATTCTCTTATGCTTCCTAACTGGACAGATTGATGTCCTGGAGGTTTAATTGAGTTGGAGCAAAAGTGGGATGATAAATTGTTAATCATGGTGTTATACTGTGATAATTAATTGTAATCACAGTGTTATACTGCGATGATTAATTGCTAATCACGGTGTTATACTAAGATGATTAATTGTTATACTGTGATGATTAATAGTTTTGAGCAGTGTAATAAGGACAGACTGCAGACACTAAAATGGCCCTGACCTCCAATCCTCCCCCACCCTCACACCAGATCCTCATCAGATCATCCTACACCAGCCCCACACCAGATCCTCATCAGATCATCCTACACCAGCCCCACAACAGGTCCTCATCAGGTCATCCTACACCAGCCCCACACCAGATCCTCATCAGGTCATCCTACACCACCCCTATTCAGCCCACAGGTCATCCTACACCACACCCACACCAGATCCTCATCAGTTCATCCTACACCACCCTCACACCAGATCCTCATCAGGTCATCCTACACCAGATCCTCATCAGGTCATCCTACACCAGACCCTCATCAGGTCATCCTACACCAGATACTCATCAGATCATCCTACACCAGATCCTCATCAGGTCATCCTACACCAGCCCCACACCAGATCCTCATCAGGTCATCCTATACCAGCCCCACACCAGATCCTCATCAGGTCATCCTACACCACCCCTATTCAGCCCACAGGTCATCCTACACCACACCCACACCAGATCCTCATCAGGTCATCCTACACCAGACCCTCATCAGGTCATCCTACAC
>JACXGK010008999.1:0-20971 GCA_016801125.1 Novumbra hubbsi
TATTTTTGCATCATTGCTTTACCTGGTTCTATCCTTCCCCTAACATGTATGTGTCATGTTGCTTTCCTATGTTGGAGCAATGTTAAAGGATTCTAAACTACATTTTTACTAACGTTCAGATACAGGAAGGTTATTAGGTACAGATATGCCCTGAAGATAGTGGTTTAAAGTAAAATCACAACACCGCTGAAGAGAGAATAGAACTACTAGCTACAGTCATGTGAAGAAATTAGGACACCCCATGGATTATTTAAAGTTTTTTTTTTAAGAAATATGGACATATCAATAATTTATTGTATTTTAAAAAATGTCTACAGATACAAGTGATGTAATTGGACCCAAAAAAATTAAATGTTAAACATTATATCATTTATTTAACAAAATATTTGTTAAATAAAGAGCGAGGAAATATTTAGGACACCCTATCCCCTATTTGGTTGAAATAACCTCAATAAGACATTTCCTATAACGGTCTACCAGTCTCTGACATCGACTGGAAGAGCGTTTTCCCACTCCTCCATGCAGAATTATTTAACCTGTTTGAGGGGTTTCATGCATGCCCAAACCCATTTCATATCACCCCACAGCATCTCTATTGGATAAAGAATCTTTAATGAAGATGCCAGTTGAAGACTTGTAAGGCGTATGTTTTTTGCCTAGTATTAACTAGTCAATATTGTATTGGTCGAATCTTGCTCAGTTGTGCACCAGCACCTCCCACTCCACTTTCTATTCTGGCTAGAGACCATTTGGACTTTTCTGTAAAAGGAGTGGTACACAGTGTTGCACACGATCTTCTGTTTCTTGGCAATTTCTTGTAGGGAATAGCTGATGAGAACCTGAATAGACTTACGAGTTTCAAAAGAAAGTTATTTTGTTTCAAGCCTTTTTGATTCTGTAATCAAACCCACAATTGCTGATGCTCCACATACTCAACTAGGCCATTTGTATTACTTTTTTATCCACACAACAGTTTTCAACTGTGTTAAAATGTATTACAAAATGATTTTCTAATGATAAATTTGTTTTTTTTAAATGATAATCTTGAATTAGCATACACAACCTGCCATTGGAACACAGGACTTATGGTTGCTGATAATGAGCCTCTGTACGCGCATGTAGGTATTTCATATAAATCAGTAATTTTTTAAGCTTTCACAAGTGCAATATTAGTTGTACCCTTTTCATATTCATTCATATTTGTAATGTGTGTAATACTGTAATCTCAAACTAATGCAATTTTTTTAGCCTAACCAACGATTCTTCAGCAATGCAGTTTTTTTTGTAGAAAACATGTTACAGCAACTTCATGGGTTTACAAGGTAACTGCAACCTTGTTACGGCAATTGTTTTCATTTGTGCAAACTCTGTGATGTTTCCCTCCAACATTCATGCTGATTGTGAGTTAAAGATAAGGTTTTTAAAACCAGGGGCCAATTTTTCGATTATCTAGCATAATCCTCTTATGAAGAGAATGTTTTTTCTGTAATTTATGAAAGAAAGATTTGGTGTGAACAGGCCATATTCCTGTTTTGGAAAACCGAATGTATCATATATTTTCAAACGCTCTATCGGTTGCTATTGTAGGCCGGAGAGAGACTGCAGAAAATATTTGAAAATACAGAAAATGGCAATAATTCACAAAAAACGTTTCTCTACATACAAGGATTATGCTAGATAATCGGAATATAGATTAAAAAATAGTGAACATTTCCTTAAAAATATTAATTGTAAGTGGCTGTGTAAATGAGTAAGTAGTTGACACTGGATGGAACACATCGATAGTTGTAGGGTGAAGCAGAAAGCATCCATTCCGGAACATTAAACACAACGGATTTGTATGATTTGTTTTTTTTACCAGTCAATCAATGTAAATGTAGATATTTTGTCCTAATGTGAGGCTAAATGGTGAAATACTAAACTAGACCTTGTGCTAACAGGGGTCTTTAGAAAAGGCTATGCCTGCTTTGGGGTCCGACCATTTCCACACTGCCCCAAATAAACTTGGAGGTTCTCCATCCATCAGGTGACTACATGGAGAGCTGACCTGTCATAAATTCGCTCTGTGGGGATGATGACAGGGCCGGAGCCAATCTTCACGAAATAATAAAATAAATCTCATTGGCTATCTCCTACCATCCCCCGCACCCTAAGCCACATCCAACCCCAGCTCACCCTCTACCCTGATAACTACAGCTCCTTCTCTCCCTCTTTATATCCTGTTGTCTCTCTCTACTCTTCCCCATATCTCTCTCTCGCTCCACCTCGCTCTCATTCCCTCTCCCTCCCGCTCTCTCTCTCTCTCCCCTTTTCTCTCTCCATGGGTAAGCAGGTAATCATGAGCTGTCACAGAAAGGTGACCCATTAATGTGATGGATACGGTGTGAAAAACAAATGGTGTGAAACGTGTGGATTGCTGTCCTTACTGCACCTTGGCCTTTTGTTCTGTCATATCAATATCCACACAGGGCCTCATTACACCGCTGCACTACACAATGAGTGGAGAGCCAGGGTCAGGCCTGTGCCACGCTCTCTTTGACTGGCTACGACTGGGCTTTTCAGCTAAACCTCACCCCACAGGACTCACAGGTAAACTGGAAGCGGTGGGCCTCCGCGGCGGCAGGACAGAACACATCAACGCGGGCTGAATGGGAACCACAAAGCTGCCATATTTTAGAGGAGCCACCGTTGCCAAAAAGCCCTCTGTCCCCGAACACGAAAAACCAATGTGTCCGAGATAAGCAGATGCAACCGGTTCCTTTGTGGGTATTACTCATGCTTTTGTTTCCTATTTGGGGTTTGTTGGGAATAAATTCACCAGGAAAATACAGTATTGCTCAGAAATGTCTTTGCGGTCGTTGATTGTTTTTCTTGTTTCTTTATGTGCCAGCTTGTGTTTGTTTGATGACAGCAGAACTAGTGTTTGTCACACATTTTTTTAATACCGGAAACATTATTTTAAATGATCTGGTGTTAGGAGTTTGTAATCATAGCTTCACGCTAGGACTCATTTACCACATAGCGTATAAAAATAGAAATGCTATTGTAAAAAAACACAAAAACAACCTAACATTGGTGCTGCATCCATAGTTAACATCCTACACATTCTGCATAAGTGGGGTGCACTTGCAACACATCATGAATAGTTATGAATAATACAATTTCTAACATGCTTATCAGGGTTCCACCATGACCTGGCACTATTTCAGGCCCTACTACCCCATCTGGTGGCCTAAGGGCGCAGTGCTCATCACCGTCACACAAACACCCCAGTCATCAAGCACCTGGTGAACTGCTCACACCTGTCCCTCTTCAAATGATCACAGTCTCTATTTCAGTTCCCATTCCCCAATGCCCAGTGTCAGTTCAAACAAAGTACTATGCAAGATCTCTGCTACGTATTTAGTTATTGGCACCTGCGTTACATTGCAGCATTGTGGCTTTCCAGTCTTTTTTCAATATATATATCTATATATATCGCCTTTACACTCCTGGACCTTTTTGCCTGGCTTGGTCATCTACATCATAACTCGTCTACCTCTGGGCTTCCCTACACCGGCTCACTGTCCAAAGAGAGTTTTCCCAAGTTGCGCGCAATTTTGAACGGACTCTCCGAAGGACTCAAGGACGAGATGGCCTCTCGTGAGGAACCCAACTCACTGGACCAGCTGGTCGCCCTGGCCCAACGGGTTGATGCTCGCCTCCGTGAGCGACGCCGGGAAGGACCACTCACTGTTCGTCCCCACCTTTCACCTTCACCACCCAGGCCTAGGCATCCTTCCCTGGTTAGGGACAACGAGCACGAACATGGAGCAGGAGCCAATGCAACTGGGGCGCGCACACCTCTCCGAGGCGGAACGGGCGCGTTGCGTGGATGAGGGACACACCATACCTTCCTGTCCGTCTCTTCAGGGAAACGCCCACACCCGCCCATAGATGAGGAGTTATGGACGGGTCGAGCAAGCGTCTCCTCCTCTGCCGACACCGGTCTCGAGGTCACACTACATTGGCACAATGACTCCATCACCATACGCGCTCTTCTCGATTCCGGTGCCGACGGCAACTTTATCGACAAAGAGTCGGTGAACAGGCTGGTTCTGTCCTGTCTCCCAGTCACCCCCCCCGGTGACAGTGAGAGGACTGAGTTGACATAAGATCGCCTCCATTGATCTACAGACGGCTTCCCTCCTCTTGGTGATCGCAGGGAACCACCAGGAGAAATTGTCATTGTTCGCCATCGACAGTCCCATGTCACCCCACATACTGGGCCGACCGTGGCTGCACTTCCATAATCCCCAGATCGATGGGACGACTGGGGCCAAGTGGACGGTTCTGAGGAACAGGATGTTTTCAACGCTGCCTCGGTTCGGCTGACACCCCGGAACCCAACAGTGCTGTCTCCGTTCCCCACACTGATCTATCCACGGTGCCCAGGGAATACCACGACCTCGCCGCGGTTTTCAGCAAACAGGATGCCCTGTCGCTTCCACCTCACTGGCCATATGATCTAGCCATCGAGCTACGGCCAGGGGCGGCACTACCAAGTGGACGGTTATGCAACCTCTCCAAACCAGAGACCGAACCAATGGAAAAGTACATCCGTGCGTCATTATCATCTGGGATTATCCGCCCTTCCTCTTTCCCGGTTGGAGCGGGTTTCTTTTATGTTGGAAAGAAGGATGGAACACTGCGCCCTTGCATTGATTATCGTGCTCTCAACGCCCTTGCTACGCGCAATAAGTACCCACTGCCCCTTCTCAGCTCCACCTTCACACCCCTCCAGGGTGCGTGCGTGGTCACGAAATTGTATGT
The DNA here is from genome assembly GCA_016801125.1 of Novumbra hubbsi. NCBI lineage: Eukaryota > Metazoa > Chordata > Actinopteri > Esociformes > Umbridae > Novumbra > Novumbra hubbsi. Next base: position 4,813 of record JACXGK010008999.1, read on the forward strand.
GATCTGCGCAACGCCTATCACCTGGTATGTGTCAGAGAAGGCGATGAATGGAAGACGGCATTCAACACACCTTTTGGACATTTCGAGTATCTGGTGGTACCGCTTGGCCTCTCCAATGCGCCCGCGGTGTTCCAGGCCTTGGTAAATGACATGCTATGAGACATGCTCAACCGCTTTGTTGTGGTCTACCTGGATGATATCCTGATTTTCTCACGCACCCTTCCAGAACATACTGTACACGTCCGACAGGTGCTTGAGCGTCTCCTCTGCAACAGGCTGTTTGTGAAGCTCGAGAAGAGCGAGTTCCACGTTGCCACAGTCCAATTCCTGGGACACATACTCTCCCCTGGACGCGTAGAGATGGACCCCACCAAGGTTACTGGAGTTACAGAGTGGCCTTCGCCCACGGACAGGAATCAGCTTCAACGTTTCCTCGGTTTCGTTAATTTCTATAGACGCTTCATTAGAAATTATAGTCAGGTAGCCGCACCACTCACCTCCCTTATCTGGGCACTGTTTTTCGGTCGACTTCCACCTAACGTATTGCCCAGGGTCGTGGAACACCAAGCCTGGTGCGCTCTCCAGACTCTATGCGCCTGAGGCGAAGGAAGACATCTCGAGCCCTATTCTTCCTCCCTCCTGTATCCGGGTGGGTCTCACGTGGGAGATCGACCGCACCATTCTACGTGCCCAACAGCACCAGCTGGACCCAAGTAACGGACCGCCCAATCGTCCCTTTGTCCCAGATTCAGTCCGATCTGAGGTTCTCAAGTGGGCTCATACCTCTCGCCTCACTTGTCATCCTGGCGTGAACCGCACCCTATCCTTTTTGAAACAATATTTCTGGTGGTCCACGTTGTCCAGGGATGCCCGGGAGTTCGTGTCAGCTTGCCCCGAGTTTGCACAGAGCAACCCCGTGGGGTTGTTACAACCGCTGCCTATTCCGTGCTATCCCTGGTCTCATGTGGCCTTGGATTTCGTCACCGGTCTTCCTCCCTCCAAAGGTATGACCACCTTATTGATCATAGTCGACCGGTTTTCGAAGATGGCGCATTTCGTTGCGTTGCCCAAACTGCCTTCTGTGCGTGAGACGGCGGATCTCCTGGTGTCTCACGTTCTCCGCCCCCACGGCATTCCCCCGGGACATGGTTTCGGACCGCGGAATCCCAACCATCGCTCTGTTCACCCGGAATCCTTACAATGCTGGAATAACAGGGGACTTTTTTTTGCTAATTCATCAATATGTAGGCTGTACAATTTCTAATTTATGCAATAAACATTTCAACATCAAGTACATGTACACATACCCAGAATTTTACTTGCTGTAATGGTGCTGCTAGTTGACCACATATACGGACAGGATTCGTAAAAGCTATGGTAAGTTGAGATGTATATACAATGGCTGGTGAGCGCATGACTGTATCCTATAAATTAATTTACAGTTGATGAACATATGTCGGTGCATTATGAAGGGATCAGTGAACCAGCCTCTTTCTGTACTATGATTACGCTATGAACAGCAATGGTTTCTGACTCACTGCAGGATGTGAATTGTTTCAAAGAGCCTTCTTGCCACTCAAGGTCAAGAGGACAGACAAGAAGGAGCCATTTTAGTCCCGGGCAAGACTGTCCATTATGCTTACACACTGGATGGTCAAGCTCTTATTAAAGAACAGGGCTAATTTCATAGCCGGGACCTGTGATGCACAAAGTAACTGCTAATTACCAATTAAGAAGTATTATGGATTACAATACATTGATTTTAAGTGCAGAATCCAGGCCTAAGAGCCCCAGGGATCTGTAAAGAGGTCTTAAGGGGTTTACTGTACTGTGCGAGATTCAACTGCTTCCCATGCAGGTCAGTCTCACAATTAATGCCCAAAGTAACTGTACTAAAATTGAAAAGTAACTGTACTAAAATTGAAAAATGCTTATGATCGCATCTTCTAAATGTAAACATTAACCTGAAAAATTAGATATAAATGTTTGTACAGTGAACTCTTTTTTTTTTACATTAATTCAATTGCAGGTAAATGCACTTTTATAAACATTTTGACTGTAAATGAGCCATTTTCCTTGGTTTTGATTGTAACCTAGATACCGGAGGGCCTCTTCTTTTTTTAACCGGTTGTTAATAGCACTCACATGGTGTACCATGTCTGACTTGTTCTCTGATAAGAAGAAGATGAAAACCAGACGTTTTATGGATCTCAAGCTACGTATTCTTGTGGTGGTACTACACACGACTAGACTACTCTGTGCCTCACCTAAAGTGAGCATGACATGTTCCCCCAAGGTCTCCAGTGGTGGTCTGGTGGACACTTCAGATAAAAAGGTGGAGACTCTATTGAGGACAGTGGTTATGGGCAACAGACTAATCTAGTATGACAAACTGGAGGTGTCCTGTTATTTCCAGACCTAGTGATGAATAGACGTCTGTAGTCCCTGATGCTGTCACATATGGGTGGACCTGAAACAGATTGAGAGGGTGCGAACAGACAGCAGATTGATGTGATGCCCCCCCCCCATTCTAAAACCCACAGAATCAGATCATTAGCTCTCCTATTTGCCTATCATCTTACACTGTTGGCTGCCAACAAACTCAAATGGATCATTGGGATTTACTGTGAGACTTGGCTAAAACCATAGATCAGGCAAGTCCCTGTTCTCGTCCTTTCACATGGCAAGAGTTCCTTAATGTACATCAAACACACCCTTTTATAAGGTTTTGTACCTTTCTAATGTGTGTTTTGTATTACAGGGATCATTGAAAATCAGGAAAGGACTGAAAGAATCATTTAAAACATTTAAAATGTAATTCCAAAAATGGAAGGACGCTGCGTAAAATGCAAGTAAAACAGATTGCAATGATGTGTAAATCATTTTGCCCTATATTTTATTACAAATATAAAAAAATATATATCAAATGTTGAAACTGAGAAATTTTATTTTGCTTGGAAAAATACTTTTTGAATGGGCCACACATTTAAAACAAATTTAAAACAAATTTGGGACAGGGGCATATTTACCACTTTGTTGAATCATCTCTTCTTTTAACAATATTTGTTTGGGAAGTGCGGAGACCAATTGCCGTAGTTAGAAATGTTAACTGTTTTGCTTGATATTGGATATTAGCTACTTTGTCGTATTTCTCATTTGATAATGTGCCAAATGTTTTCAATGGGTGACTGGTCAGAATTGCAGGCAGGCCAGTTAAGCACCAGGACTGTATTACCACAGAGCCATGCTGTTATAATAAGGTCAGTGTGGTTTGGAATGAACTAAGCACAGAAGCCATACCATATCCATCTGTGAAAAAAACCTTGTCTGGATGGAAGCATATGGGGTCTAAAACCGGTATATTTTGTTCAGCATGAATGGTGTCTTCACAGACTTTTTTTACATCTGTTTATTGAATATAGGGTTTAAATTATCGGCACATTGTTTGATGTGTTTGATGTGACAGTGTTCAGTGGGCAGCCAATTGTGTACAAGATAGTGTCCTCAGCTTATAGATGGATGAGGATGATACCAGCAGCCAAGGCAACATCATTTATAAAAACAGAGAATAGGGTATGCCCAAAAATCTGAATCACCCTTGGATTATGCCTGTGGAGTGGACAGCATGCCCTCTGTGAAGAAAAACATGGTGAAAGAAATTATTTTCAAACCAGGTGAGATATTTAAAAAGGATGTCAGACATTGATTTGGTGAAAGGCCAAAAAGGCATTTGAAGTTAATCAAAGCAATTCTAATACATTCCAAAACTAAAAAAGTACAGGTGTCTTGTTACTGTGTTCTCAATTAAAATGTGATACCATGTTACAAAGATATTAGACATATTCTGTACAACTCTATGACCACATCCACATCAACACCAAAGGAATGAGTTCTCAAGGAATGTCAGACAACCAGATGGGTCCCCAGGACTACAACTGATCTTGAAAAAAAGCTGATGTCCGGGTCCCAGGACATCAACTTCAGAGCTGTGCTGATATGCAGGTTCAATGAGATAAAGTACTTCTTGGTTAAAAAAAAGTTTAACCAAGATGGCGCAAGTTGCCAAGATGGCAACCTCCGTGTTTTGGTGCGCATTGTTTTTTCTTGTTTTGTTTGTAAACTCAGTTTTCTGTTGCGATACCCGGAGCACACTGTTACCTAGAATAATTCTGTCCAATGTGCGATCGTGGTGCAACAAACAGGAATGAACTTCAGCTACTGGCAGGAAAAGACAAATACTTTTATTCGCCTTCAGTTCTGTGTTTTGCGGAAACGTGGCTGTCTGAATTGATTCCGGACTTTACGCTACAGTTGGCAGGCTTCCAACTTTTCAGAGCGGATCAAGACATGGAACTCTCCGGGAAAACAAAAGGAGGGGTTAACTCTTTTTTCAGCGTGTAAACCCTGACTCCTTTGTTATTGTCCATGAGGCCTTTAACAAGGGACACCGCAGCCAAGAACTATTACAATGACAAACCCTGGTTCACAGCTAAACTTAGACAGCTAAGAATGGAAAAGCAGGAGGCATTCAAGAGTGGGGAGAAGGACAGATTTAAAGAGTCAAAGTAAAGGCTTAGTAAGGAGGAGATAAATGCTAAATGCCTGTACTATGAGAGATTGCAGCAACAATGCTCACTAATGACACTGCTTCTGTCTGGATGGGCCTTAGACAGATCGCCAACTACAAGCCTAAAGCCCCCCATTGCATCAACGGAGGGTTGTTAACAGGCTGTTTAAGAGATAGTACCCCCTGCAAAGCAAGCCACGTGCCAGCCTGCTTCAAGACCTCCACAATCATTCCCATCCCCTAGAAACCAAGGATCACAGGACTTAACGACTACAAACCAGTAGTCTTGACCTCTGTGGTCATGAAGTCATTCGAGCGCCTTGTGCTGTCTCACTTCAAAGCCATCACTGACCCTCTCCTGGACAGTTTGCCTACAGAGCCAACAGGTCTGTAGATGACGCAATTAACATTGCCCTCCAGCACCTGAACTTCTCAGGAACCTAAGCCATGATCCTGATTGTGGACTTCAGCTCTGCTTTTTATACAATAAATCCAGCAGGACAAGCCCACCCAGCTGCAATTTCCCAAATCCACCTGCAGGTGGATCACTGACTTCCTGTCTGACAGGAGGCAGCGCATGAAGCTGGGGAAACATGTTTCTTATCCCCGGTCCATCAGCACCGGATCCTCTCAAGGCTGCAACCTTTCCCCTTTGCTCTTCTCCCTGTACACCAACGGCTGCACCTTCAGTAATCAATCCGTCAAGCTCCTGAAGTTTCGGATGACACCACCCTTATTGGGCTCATCTCTGGTGGAGACGAGACCTCCTACCGGTGGGAGATTGTCCACCTGGTGAACTGGTGCAGACAGAAAAATCTGGAGCTCAACGTGGAGATGGTTGTGGATTTTAGGATGAACCCAGTCTCACCCACCCCCATCAGCCTGTGTGACTCCCCAGTCACTATTGCAGAGTCCTTCCGCTTCCTGGGCATCATCATCACCCAGGACCTCAAGTAGAAGCCAAACACCACCTCCATCACCAAAAAAGCAGAGCAGAGGATGGACTTCCTGTGGCAGCTGAAGAAGTTCAACCTGCCAAAGACAATGATGGTGCACTTCTGCACAGCCCTCATTGAGTCCATCCTCAACTCCTCCATCACCATATGGAACGCTTCTGCCACTGCCAAGGACAAGCGCAGACTGCAGCGTATCATTCGATCTGCTAAGAAGGTGATTGGCTGCATTTTCCCATCCCTCAAGGGATACCACACCAGGACCCTGATGCGTGCTGGAAAGATTGTGGCTGACCCTCCCACCCTGGACACAAACTGTTTCAGCCACTCCCCTCTGGCAGGAGGCTACAGTCCATAAAGACCAACACCTCAAGCCACAAGAACAGTTTCTTCCCATCGTCAGCTGGCCTCATCAACAAAGCCAGATAACCCCCACTGACACCCTCTGCTCCATAATTTAAATTCTACTTAATGCATTACATTAACGCACTTCTCTGGACTTTCTTCTTGTACATTGCACTTTGCAACTTATTCAGTAAATGTTTGCACACTAATATTTCAATTTCTTATCATTTACCTATTGTGTTTTCTGTCATGCACCATTGCACCAAAACAAATTCCTTGTATGTGTAAACCTACTTGGTAATAAAGCTGATACTGATTTTGATTCTGATTTAATTGAATTATTCACTCATGTCTAGTCCAAATAGTATGACTGAAACTGAGGCTTGAAGACATGTAAACGTGCGTAACATGCTAACACAATAGACATTCTCAGAGTTTAAGTAGAAACTCATAAGGCTTAACTTAGCTATTCTAAAGACATGGTTTAATAGCAATATTTCAGAAACTGACTAAAGAATGCAAGGTTAGATGTTATATAGAAATTATCAGCACTCGTGTCGAGGGAGTGTCAACTTATTTCCGTGGAGGTGTTTCTAAAATTAAGATGCCAAAAGTATCACCCAATTAAAACCATGTATTCCTGTCAGACTTTGTCGATAGACTGCTGACCGGGTAAGGACACCAAAGTACCAATTTGTTATTTGACGGAACTGGCCCTTTAAAGTTTTCCAGTACCTTGTCCTCGAGTACGCCATTAAGGTTTGCTTTCTTCCGGTCTGTCAGGCTATAACCCTGCTGCAGCACTTGGTTATAACCATCATTCATCCATGGAGAAGGCAGAGAATAATAATGTAAATCTTCATTATTTTGTCAGTTGTGAAAAGATCGGTATGCCCTTTATTAGAACTTAACGGCACTGTGTGTAATCCTGCCTCTAAACAATAACATGACTTGTCTCCTCATCTTCCCTTACCGAACGAGACCGGAATAGAATTAGATAGTACAAGGTGGTTTAGGGTGGGAAAGATAGTGCTGTGAGGGTTAGAAGCGAGTGTAAGGAGATTATCAGTCAATGCCATAGACGGACCAGCAAGAAAGTTTAAATGGCAAATATCTCAGGCACTTGGTTCAATTTTGCATAAAAATATTATTCGAAATTTAGGATTAAAACAAGGAGACGTCTACTGGTAATTTGTGTTAGTATTCATGCTCGTTATAGAGTAAAAGTATTGCTTACTGCCATGTTGATATTAATAGGATTTGATTGTAAACTAACCAAATATTATCTTTCGGGTATGACAAGATGTTTAGTAATGTATCTGGAAGACATCTCTGTTTACTCCCTGAAGTAACAGTACCAACAAGGACAGATTTTCTGCAGGATCAAGTCCATAGACATGTATTCTACATTTAACACATAGACAACTTTATAATTTTTTACTTTTTCCTATTTTACCAGCCTATTTTACTACTTTCTATTCTCCTGAACATTTTCTACAGGATAGGTTATGTCCAGCAATTGGTTTGATTTACCCTGGTGTCAATACAGCACATGGGAAATGTGATTACACAGATTATTTCGAATTAAGTTTCATTAAAGTAAGTGCCCAAGACAAATATGACAATTACCTAAAGAACTTCTAAACTACTATTGCCCAGAGCTAGTAAAAGAAATCACAATTGCACTATAACCAAATGGTACATTTTTTAAATGGAGATTGTTTCAGTGTGTTGTGAAGTGTTCATTTGCTAATACGTTTTTTTTTATTTGAATTGAGCAGTCTCTGTTAGTTCAACTGGACAAAACATAAAAAAAGAAATGTCGTCTATACTGACATCAGCTTGATTGCCATGCCACAGACGGCTGTAAATTTGATTCCATAGAGAGGCAATACTTTTTGTTGAGTAATTATGTTGTTTAGACAGAGTTGTATATGTTGTTGTAATCTTAACCTTAATCCTAACCCTAAAGATATTAATGTGATGCCTAAATTAAAACCTCAGTTAACGGTAAATGTTATTTGTAAGGTTAAGTTAAGTAAACACATTTTTGCGAAAGGTTACGGAGTAAGTTATTAGCAAGTCATTCAGGACCAATAGCACTGGTGTACACCGAAAGCATCTGCAAAATGTAATTTCATATTGAATATGATGGGGGTTTACAAAATAGTTCCATACGAACATAATTCCTGATTGGTACGGTTGTTAACAATACACAGTAGCTGATTATATTTCCTCCAAATATTGAACAGTATACAGCAAAAGAGTCATTTTTTTCATCAGCCAAGGCTAATCATCTCTTTCATAATAACATAATAACTGGTGAATTGTGATAATAAAAAGATTCAGCAAAGCTTTCTTAACGGAATATAAATAATGTAGTTTTAAATTTACTACATTCAAATGCCAGATTTTTGATTACGTGCCAAAAATGTTATAAATATGTTTGAATTCCACTACACTACTATGTTATTTACATTACAGTGCACACTTCTTCAGCAGGCAAACCTCAGTGTACCTCTTCAACCATGTGTGGCACTAATAGAGGACAGAAAATCTCTTTCTGTCTTCACAGTGTGTGCCGGTGTTTGTTTGGTAGGTTTTACCCCTGTACACTGCCTCCCTCTTAATCCCTCTCCCCTTGCGATGACCACATTCCCACTGTAATATACCTGCATGTGTGTGTGCATGTGTGTGCGTGTGTTTGTGTGTGAAGGACATTGCGGTAGGGCTATCACAGACACAATCTCACAGCACTAATAACTTTGAGAGCAGTCAGCACCCTGTGCTTTAATAGCACTCCCTGTCAACTCGCTCTGCGCAACGCAAAATTGTCTCGTTGGAATTCTTTATGGTGGAGACCAAAGATCTGTGTTGATGGCAATGCAATGTAGTCACGCTCAACCCATTCTGCCCCAAGATGGGTTTCCTGGAGCATACTTTTATCTGTGGGTCAAAACAAGCAGTTAGCTAGCCTGTTAGCTTGGTGGAGTCTGTGAATAGAATAGTCGGAGTAGTCAGTCTAGTTTTCTTATCGAGAATGTGCCTGTGCCTCAGTTTTGCTTGTGAATTGGCCTTACGATACATACCTATACCTTCGTTATGGTCACCGGACACAGGTCTCATAACAGTACCTAGAACTTCAAAACGGACAACTGAAAGCAGGGCTTTTTCCCATAAATTACTGTAGAAAGATATGCCTATTAATGTGAAAGACACTGACTCAAGTTATTTTACATTTTTACTTTTAAATCTTTACTAAACTGTTCACTTCACACCCAGGGTTGCAAACTGCAGGCACTAGAAAGAAGAAAAGGAGTAACAGTCCGAAGTATTGTTGTTACAAGCTCTGTGTTTATTACCTTTACCTGTCGTAATTGGGTGTCCTAACTGATTACTTACAAACCCTCTATCTACATAAAAGCAGTGTTAGAAGAGGCTGTGTCACTAATAATAAGCATTATTACAGTATGTACAGTACTGTACTGCAGGTATTAGTATATTGCTAAAATGTTGGTGAGAAAAAGGTAATTAACAAAGGAAGACAAAATGACCAATATAACCTTTATGTCTTTCTTTTAGCTTAATTGCAAAGAAAGCCAAGGTGTCAGTGAGTACAGTTTCTTACACCATCAAAAAGCACTTGGGAACTGGACAAAACTCTTACCAGAAGAAGTCTAGCAGACCAAAATAGAAAAAAAGAGGCTTGTCTGGGCCATAAAGCACCAGTGGGCTACTGTAGAATGGAAGAAGGTCTTACGGATTAATACAAATCTTCAGTTCATCAGTCAGGGTTTTTGTGTGTTGTTGAATGTATAGTTCCACAGTGTGTGACAACTGTCAAACATGAAGGATGTCTGAGGCTTTTTTGTGGCATCCAAAGTTGGTGACTTGCACAGGAATGAGTGGCACCCTGAGCCCAACGGCTACACCAACATTTTGCAGCACCATGCAATACTCTCTGGTATATGTTAGTTGGTCCGGGGATCACACTAAAACAAGACGCTGACACAAAATATAGATCCAGGCTATATTTATATCCTGGGTTCATGCTCATCATAACATTTTCGTATTTACCTGTTAACTCTCCAAAGTCCATCTTTTTTGACAGCCAATGAGCTCATAGCAAAAATAGCTAGGCTTGAAATCTGACAGCAAACATGAAAGCCATTGAATTCAATTGTACAGTACTACAAAATGCAGTTTGCATCCCTAAGACTCATCCTTCTTAACCTTTCAATAACTATTAGGACATTTCAGTGTTCCTACCATACATATGGGTTTCTGTGAGGTTTTGTGTCAGTGATTTTACCATCTTTATCAGTAGTTACACATTTGGTCATCACTGCCTCCAACCCCATTAGTTATTCATGTGATGGGCTGAAGCGCTGTGTGGGTCAAAACTATGGTCGTCTACTAACCTTTGCAAATATTAACAAAAACATGGCCTGTCTGATTTAAATGCCTCAAATGTGATGTATAATAATAGGATGAAAATGAATCGTGTACTGCAGTTGAATATTTATATAATACAATATATTATGTATTATATAATATTCATTGACCATTATAATAAGATAGTAATTGATAAGGTATTTAAATGTTTCCATGTACAATCATTGTGTCCAATTACTGGTCACTGCCTCACAGCAGTCAGGCAATCTAATATTGTACAAGAGGACAGTGTAAAACACTCTTCCTCTGCTTCAGCTTCCTATCTGAAAATAAAAGAGGCTACCGGGCATGTGCATTAGCTGCCTCGTTGCATGCTAAAGCCCCCAACTCCTGATTAAGGCAAATGAACACAGAAGCTAGCCAATCATTGAGCTGACCAGGCTGGGGTGGAGAGGGGCCCGGCCAGAAGGAGACCACTGCTATGAACCCTGAGGAGGTCATTAGAAGACCAGTGACCTCACTGGTACACTGCTCTAACAAGCCACCGACTTGCATGATGTCATACTTCACATGTCATTACTCACCACGGCCAAATGCAAAAACAGTGAGGACCCAAAAAAGTATATTTACTTTGAATTGTGTTTTTATTTAAAAGGGATACAAACATACCAAGGTTCCCCGTGAATATACTCTCCATGCACCAGAAATTGCACCAACTGATTTAACTGCAATGCTAAATCAGTCTCCCAACCCGTGACCATATTTGCATAGGCTATGAATATTAGCTACTGAAGAGCAAAGAGAAAAAGTCCTCATTAACAAGTGAAATTTGAACAGATGCCTAATTCATCACATATTTCCCCCAGCCTAGAGGACCAGGAAGGCCAAGCATGTAAACTAATGACCTGGAAACAGTCCTCTAGGCTTCCCTCAGTAATGATGTTGCGACCTCTTATTTCTTTAATTTTAGTTGGTCCTAAAAAAATAAGAAAATAACAATTCTCCTCGGTGCTGCTCATTACTGTATAGTTGCTATGAAAATATCCTGGCTCATTTATACAAATCAAAGCCTTTTAGTTAAAGGCCTCAAGGCCACAGGTCTGAGTAAAGAATGACATTTCACATTCAAAATATTGTGTAACAGCACTAAGGTTTTGCAAGGATAAGGACCCACCTTTTGGCCAAATGAATTCCTAAATACAAAGAAATGACGTGGTCAACAAAAAAACATGAGCACAGCAAAAAAGAAGGCACATAAGTTTTTCATAGAAAGGATATTCAAATAATATTTACACTTGCTAGGTTTATGTAATTAATATTTCGTACAATAACTTACAGAATTTCTCTAAAAGATGAGACTTATACACAAACTTATACACTTCAATTATTTATATGGACAACAAATTCTCACTCAATTTGAACAGAAATGCAGGTAGAATGGTATCCCAAAAGCAACTGGGTGGACCCAATGTCCTGTGGTCACTAGACGGATGAGGTACAATATTGCATTGAGCACACCCTTACATCTAGAGTGGACTGTTTAAATCAAGCAGTGGTCACACTTGGTGTGTACATCACCACTCAAGCATGGTGAGCAATTAGACGCTTGTAGAAGGCCCATGCCGGCTTGGTGCAAGGCTGGACTGCTGAGGCCCGTGGGCTGCCTAATTAAATTTGAAACCATCACATTCACTTGGCTCTCAGGCTTCTATGAATGCAAAAAAAACACAGCCTATGCAATCACACCCCCATGGCCCTTGAAGACAGCCATTAGAGAAGGATTATAGAAGAAAAAACGGATGGATAATTGTATTTGTCTCTTTTAGTTACCTCCTATAACCATAGTAATCAAGCTTGCATGATTGAGATTGGGAGAATACTTTTTATTGTATTTTTGTTAATGAAATGCATATGTCAAATCAAAAGTGTTAAAGTTTATGTAAAAAAAAGCAGCTAGCTTATGATGTTTGGCATTAGACAGATTTTGTTTTATTTTGATTACATGGAATAAAACTGGGTTCATTGATTTTTTTAACCTATTTTAAATGTACATGTAAAGGTATGCAGTATAATAAGTATAATGTCTTTGTTGTTATATTTTTTTCTTTATTGCAAATATTAGCTACCAGATGAATTGTTACACACAGTACACACATTTTTTGGCAGTGACATAAGTTTGGAGTTATTCCAGCACGTTGGATTTTAAATGAACCAATCAATAAGAGGTAAACGTTTAAGTTGTCATCTTTCATTTTACGTTATGTACATCCATAATCCGTGAACTGTACAGGATTTTTTGTACATAGTCCCCCGTTTCCTTCTGGTGCATTGTCCTGCACCAGATCTCAAGACCCACAGCACCAGCATAAGGTCTGATGATGGGTCGGAAGATTTCATCCCGGTACCTAACAGCAGTCTACCATTGGTTAACACATGGAGGTCTGTGCAATATGCCTCCCCAGATCATCACTGATCCACCGCCAAACAGATCATACTGGATGATTTTGCAGGCAGCTTAATGTTCACCATGGCGGCTCCCGAATCCTTCACGTCTGTCAGGTGTGCTTAGTATGAACCTGCTCTCATCTGTGAAGAGAACATGCCGCTAATTGCGGAACTGCTAATTCTGGTTTTCCCTGGCGAATGCCAATCGGGATGAATGGTGATAGGCTGTGAGCACAGGTACTACTCAAGGACATCTGGCCCTGATAGTTTGATCAGAAACATGCACACCAGTAGCCTGCTGGAGGTCATTTTGTTGGGCTCTGGCAGTGCTCCTTAAGTTCCTGCTCGCACAAAGGAGTAGTTACCGGTTTTGCTGCTGGGTTGATGCCTTTTTACAGCCCTGTCCAGCACTCCTGCTATCTCCTCCCTGCTCTTGAGACTGTACTGGGAGACACAGCAAACCTTGTGATGGCACGTATGGATGTGCCATGTCCCATTGAAGCTGGACTACCTGCGCAAACTGAATGGACTGTAGGTACTTCCTCAGGCTACCAAAAGTATCTAGGACACCAGCAAAACTATAAAAGAATATGTCATGAATGAGAGAGCAATTGTCTGTGGACATCACCACAAAACCATTCCCTTTTTGGGGGTTGTCTTGCTGTTGCCTCTCCAGTCCAGTCGTCACTTTCATTTGCACCAAAACAGGTGACATTGATTCACCATCGCTTATACTTCCTAACTGGACAGATTGATATCCTTGACGTTTAGGTGCTGTGGTGTTATATTGTGATGATTATGTGTCCCCTTCATTATTATGAGCAGTGCATGTAGAACTTGGTTGGAGATCTTGTATTTATATGAACGCCTGAAGTCTATTACCCAAAGATATCAACATACGATGGGTATCTTTCCCCATGAGACTCTTCAAGCATGTCCTGTAGCCATCTTCAGTTCTTCATTGTTTTGGGCATTTGTCAGTCTTGTTTTCAGCGAGGGAAATGCACATTTAATTGGATTCATGTTTGTTTAATTTATTGGAAGGTCAAGAAAACTCCAAACTTTGGCTCTTAAAATATCCTTTGAGGTCGTCTGCATTTGGTAGTTGCAAACACATCAATGCCTACCTTTTGGATAATGTTCCTAATCAATCTGAACTTTTTTTCTTTATCATGGTTAGCATTCTTTGGTCATACACTGCAGAAGTCTTCCTTGGTCCAGAAAGTAATTGCCATTTCTGAGTGACCAGTAATTTGTATGTATCAAACACTAAAATTGGCACACCTAATGTTGTTATTCTAATTTATCTGCACTGTGACGGTCAGCTAGCCTGACATTGGCACTTGGTACCTCTCCTTCAGACACCAACAACTCTATATTAAGAATAGACTGCTCACTTTTGTATGCACTAGAGATGCAAAAAAATCTGACCTGCCATATTGATAAATTAATTGTTCAATTACATCTGCTACCCACAAAAAGTGATTATGTACAAGCCATGAAAAAAGGACTGTCTGTGCTTAACTCAAGTGTATCTTAAATACTGGAGTACAGAATTAAAACAACAGAACTTGTGTCATTGTCAAAATACATATGGATTACATTGTATCTTCTGTCTCCATACATGCTTAAACCCAAACCAATCTATTGTAAGTGACCATTTTCTTACTAAATTAATTATTTTACAATCCCCATTTGTCATTAGATCTGTCCATGATGACAGAGAAAGTTGTGGAATAACTCTGTTTATGTTTTAGAGAAAAGGACCTAGAAAAGGTTAGGAAGAAATGTGTTGATAAATAATAAAATAGCATAATATTTGTGATTGGAATGATAGTATTTTATATAGTATTTCTTTCATGGACTGCTGCAATCTCATTTGTGATGTGCTCACTTCAGAAATGGACAGTAATTTCATAATGATGGAATCCTACTATACTGAATTAATTGTGTTCATCTCTGTTTAAGGAACCTCAGAGACCTTTGATTCACTGAACGTGGTAAGACTATGCATTGACCTATTTGAAATATGTTTTGTCCATTATCTCAATGTATCCATATTGTGGTAACAATAAACAATATATATTGTATAATTTTATTTTTTTATATGAGGGAAATCAATATTAACTATAGGTGTGAAAGCCTTTTAATTACCTATTTTCCTATTTTAATCAGAATAAAATACTCAAATGTCTCAAAGCAAACTCAAGCTAATGCAACTGGAGTTACCATAGCAACAGGATTTTGTCCTACTTTTTGATAACTCCTCAAATGGAAAGTAGTTTGTAAGTCAGTACATCAACATGTATTAATGTTAATGTAGATGTATTTCTTAGCTATCAATATCTAAAAAAAATAGTAGCCAGCTATTCTAACATAGGCAGTACCTTAAGCAGTACATATGGTATTGATCAATTCGTCAACACTTTGCAAGTAGGAAAATACTCCAAACATCCAAATCCTGAAGTATCCCTTTAAGTTGGAGCAGTCTCCTCACTGTACATATGGTTTTGTGTCGATCGGTTAAATTGTTTAGGCTGTAGAGTGGTTGGAATTATAAGAAATATGTAAGAAATCGTACCTATTATTGTAAATTAAAGAACACCATTTAGGGTAAGTACATTTACAGAACATGTGTGTGGTTATTGGTTTACTCATGGTCCACACATTAAGGGAAAATTGTTTAATTAACATGGTAGAAATAGGAAACAAATAATGATGAGCTATAAATAACAAAGGTTACATTTGACACAATTCATTGTACCAAACTTTTCAATAAGACAGTCCATGCTTTGCGCCATGACAACATCTCATGTACGCTCATCACTTGTCTTGCATCTTTAAATTTAATCACTTCAATTTAAAAGGCCAATCAAATCAAATTCGGCATAACAGCACATCTCATGAACATCACTATATGAATGTTGACCAGTGGATACTGTATACTTTAAACGTTTAAATACCATCTTGCATTGACTTGTAGTCTTTATACCACAGTCCATGCAGTCCTGCGTTCGGTAAGGGAGGTGGAGGAGTAGACAAGTCATGTTGGATGTATACAATTCAGGCTTGTAAACAGGCTGGATTGAACACTGTGCACCTCAAACAAATAATAAAACAGTCATATAGCAGCACATTAAATAGTGAATATCTTAAGCACTAGGAACAATTTTATAAAAAAACTTAAAACATTATTTGTATTGGTTGAAAAATGAAGTAACCAAGTTGATGCTTACTTTGTGACCAGCACATTTGCTTGACCTCATTCCTCAATTCATCAGGGATGATGGAATTATGTAGGAATTTAAGAGCAGAATATGGGATATTTATACACCTCAGCCACACGTCCATGTCTTCGAACTTTACTATTTATATGCATAACCTCATCCTTAAGTTCATAGTCAGAAAATGCAGAAAGAGAAAAGTGCATTAAGTTGGTTTTGTAAACCTGAAA
>JACXGK010009000.1:8471-21036 GCA_016801125.1 Novumbra hubbsi
ACGTATTCTATGTAACAGGTGTCCAGAGACACGGCTGATAGAGATACGGATATCCAACACGCAACAACGACAATAACGCACAAAGAGACGAGACACACAGGGGTTTAAGTACCCAGCTGATTGGGGACAGCTGTGGGGAATCAGGGAAGGGTGCCTTCACAGGACATGGGAAACAGGACAAACATACACGACGGCGCTAAAAGGCCGGCGACGTCGAACGCCGGGGAGGCATGCGCCCGGAGGACGAACCGCCACCAGGAGGCGACGTGACACGTTCCCTTACCCTAACTGCTATCCTCAATTGTAACTTTAACACTGTAAACCCAACCTTTAAGCAAAAAGTGATTTTACTTTCCTCACGAGAGATGTCAAAATGTCCACAAACAGTTACATTTTGTTTGTTTTACTATCCTTGTGAGGGTCCCACCTAGTAAAACATGAACACACATTTGTATGTTTTTTTTTTGCAGGAAACAGACATTTTCCGTGTTGGGACCAAATCCAAAACCTTGTGACGACCAAACTGTCAAGTTTTACTTATGTGGGGACAAAACCAGGAACACACACACCCACACTTTCAAGGAAAGACATTCAAAGAGAAAGTATTAGGAAGTAATTAAACTTGTTAGTCACTTAACCAGAATTGTATATACCCTTGGTGGTAAAGAACATTCCAAATAAACCCTGGCTCATTATGCACTTGAGTAAAGCACTTATCCGTAAGCTATGCTTTGAGATTGCTGTAAATATGAACATTTGGTAAATGACAAAAATGTGAATTGTAGTTTACAGTTTAATGGGAGTAGAGAGTCATTACCATCATCCCAACCAAACTCATTTGTTCTAACTATAACTCACCTTCAAGAAATTGACCTAATTTGTTCTGTACCTTATCGATGAAGGCAACAAAGTTGTTGTTGAGGCCTTTGATCTGGTTTGCCTCATTGGTGCGTACAGCCTGGATGCTGGGGTCAATCTCCAGGTTGAGTGGTTCCAGCAGCCTCCGGTCGATGGACACGGCTGTGATGAGGCCTCCCATATCGGAGCCACTTCTGCTGGTCCTGAGGACATTTCTGGAGCCCAGGGACATGCTGCTGAAATCCAGCATGTATTGACGCAGTGTCTCAGGGTCTTTCTTGCTCTCCTCCCTCATGGTGGAGTTGTGTGGAGGTATTAGAGCCGGCATGATTAGATGTGTTACTGTCTTATCATATGAATGCCCTTTTTAAATGCAAGGTGGAACAGGGTGGGGTCAGGGTAGAGGGTGTAATTTGTGTGGAAAAATGAGATAGTTAAGGTATGTAACGTCTCAGTGCGGAAGAACCAGTCGGACCCATACGCAGTGATGCGAAGAAATTCCATTCCCCCTCACCCCTGTCACAGTCATACCTGTTTTGTTGACTTGCTTCAGAGGAAATGTGATGAGTATTATTAATCATCAATCAAACTAATGTATTTCATTAAGCCATTTTCACATCAGAGGTCTTCGCATATCCGTTAGCAGCTATATAAAACAGACAAATCATTTTGTTCCCATTTTTTTATTCGAGGACGTCTGATTCAGCTCGTATTTCTTAGTCCGCCAAAAGAGTGGGATGTTATGTCTCCTTCCCTCAGACCTTTTGTAAGCTGTTTCAGGAACCACTTGGGGTGAGATGCAGAGGGTTCAAGATGTTTGTTGATCCTGACAATCCACTGGTGGTAAAGAAGTGAACAGAGGAGAGGGTGCTGCACAACTCAATAGTTATGTTCAGTCCGTGGGAACCAGGGTGAACCATCTTTTTGGTTACCAAAGTATGCTGGAGAATACCTGGCTGTCAGTTGGTAGCGCAGCATATTTCACAATAACTGAAACATTTTATAGATTGTCTGCATGTGGTTTCATTTTAAGCACTCCTCTCTTTGGATAGCTGAACCGTAGCGTTTATATCTGTTTTATTGCACATCTCTTACACAAATTAAGTTTTGGAGGTATATAAGCAATTTTTCAATGGTGTGTGATGGGGGGGGCGGTAATCTTGAATTCTGAAAGGATCATACATCTTGGGGGTTTGTGGTAGGCTGTATTGCCATTTATATCCCTAAAGAAAGTTCTGTACTCATGTTAAATAACCAGTGTTTGGTCCTAATATGATAAGAGATGATAGGAACATAAGCAGGCACTCAACTCATCCTAAAGCCTCCTTTCTTCAAGTGGTTAAGGACGTTTAAAGGTATTCCCTGCTCCCTTATAGCCGGCATTAATTAAGAGTACATCAGAGAGAGTCTTGACTGTTTCATTATTTATTTTGATAATTTCACACATTTATTTTGGCTATGCGGGATATGCGGGATCAGCAAGCTTGCGGGATCAGCAAGGTTAAGACATCCGTAATAGGGGCTGAAAATGTGGTCGAAAGTGTACTTTTGATGACCGTGATGTGCATTACTGCGAGTGCTTGTAAGAAAACCATACGGGCCTGGATGCTTGACCCCGACAGGGAGGAGGACCATAACCTATGTTATGCTGCGGGGGGAGTTTTCCTGGGATTGTTTGGCTCTCCTTGTCCCCTTTGAGGTGTCACTGAATGATTGGAAGAGTATATAAGTAATGTGGATCATATGCTAAGGCATTCGCAGTCACCAGATCTCAGCCCAATTTAAAACCTAAGGGAGATGTTGGAGCAACGTGTTGGACAGTGCTCTTCACAACCATAATCAAAACACAAAATGAGAAAAGGACTGAGTATAAAGAAAGAATGCGAAATATAGTACACAAATATGGGACATATTTTATCATCATCACAAACAAATAGTGATACAGATTTTGAAATATGACCTACGGTTACTCGATCAAACCGATCTGATGTCTGTCGTGGGGAACGAAATAAAAATACGGAAGTAAATGTCATAATGCTCCACCTTTTCTGATCATGTGACTACTAAACTGCAACCAAAACAACACTGGTGATCGTAACACAAGTCTGGATATAGTTGCAGTGCTAGAAAAAGCTAGCAAAATAACGCTTTACACTCTACAATAAGTATAACGGTATCCACACCTGTCTAACAGACAGGCCGTTTCAATGCATCACAGGGAACTGAAAACGCCGCGGAGATGGACGCGTATGATTTGTTTACAAGTTGCAGAAAGGGCGACATTTCCAGAGTTAGGTAATCTAAATATCTAAACGAAGGGTTTTTTCTACATGCGTAGCCAGCTGGCATCAGTCATTGTACGTTGTTGTTTAGCTGTTACTTAGATAAAATACTCACAAGCTGTAATAGCTAGTGTCATATATATTTGGCAAATGTATTGTCAAAAGGCTAACGTTTGTAGTGTGCATAATATATGTTCGCAGAACTGGTGAGTACTATATAGGTTTTTTTTAATACTGATAAAGAAACCGTTTTAGTTGCCACACGTTTCATACGTGTACATTCTATTGGAAAAATGCTTGTCTGTCCCTAACGTTTTCCTAAATAGAACAATATAAGTTGTTGTCATAAGATGTCCCCATAGATAACAGAAAACAGAGGGACCTACTGGATTTGTCCGATAGAAAGTTTTGAATTTGACAAAACTGTCATGACTTATTGAATGTTTTGGTATTAAGTTGAATTTAAATATACTCAATTGAAACCCAAACTATCTATAAACCCAAACGTATTTATTTTTAGTGAATTTCTGTTCATTTGCCAGTCTGGAAACATTAAAATCTTTAGGCAAATTTGACCTTAGCCTTAGGCTGTCTCCCTAAGCAGATATGCTAAACGTTGACCATGCTGTGACTGCCATGGAAGTATGTCAGCAGGCCCAACCTGGAATAAGAGGATTGTGTAACTTAGAATCCGTAAATCTGTGGCAGCGCAATTATGTTTGTGTATAATACATTACGTTAGAATACATTTCAATGTGCTACTAAAATGTATAATGTGTTACAATTAAGCAAAAATATGTAATTTGCTCCAAAGACATATCATCTTCAAAATGGATCCAAAATGTATAATACAGTATGATACAGATTTGATTTAAGTTGAACAACACTGAGGTTTAGGTTTGGGCTAAAGAAAGGTATCACAAAGTTTAGGTTTAAGGTAAGTAAAATAATCACCTCCATGGATTAAAACTTTCAACCACTGGAGGGAAGGTTGAGTGATTCTCCCTTTCCCCAACAATATCTTTCCAAACCAACATTTAATTTACATTTATATGCACTAGCGGACGGGCAATATACTTAAATAACTTAACATATCTTATGAAATCAGCTGTAAAAGAAAACTTAGGCTTTCCCTCAATATGCCTCCCATACTAGGAGGACTGGAATAACAGCAGCATCTGCAGAAGGCCGGCAATACTTTGTGTTATATCTACTTTAGTGGCAAAGGTTTGACACATTTCAGAACATTGTTGCTGATAATATCCCAAGAACATAAAGACAGAGTACCCAAGTTATGAGTGAGATGGTCAGATTTTCTCAGACTGTTAAAATCTTGAGGTGCAACAAGAACATACTTTCACAAACAATTGCAAAGTAGACTTTATGACTGTGCATGAGCTTAGATGATGCACTTATTTCCCAGAGGATTTCTTTTAGAGATACTGTTTTTGCGTACTTCTCCCCCCAAGGATCCTTCGTAGCAGCTTGGAGGTGAAAGGGTATACTGAGATGAAAATGTGTGAAACACTTTAGTGTACTATAGTGTATTAACACTATAGCCTAGTGTATTACTGTGCTCACCCTAGCTAGCTATTAGTACCAGGCTTCTTACTACCTATCAAATCAACCATAGTGCGCATTTGGCAGCGCACGCAGGACACACGTTTGTTGAGTCTTGCCTGTGCATGTTCCCATCCCAAACATTATGTAGAATGTGAAAACACTTACCTCATTAAGCCGCAACCTCAGGAACATGGTGGTATCATTCACCACCATGTACAGTTAAGCTGGATAAAAAGAAGCCTTGCTACTAAAAGCTAGTTAGGGTGAACATGGTAATACACTATAGTGCAAGGCTAGGTATTAGTTTACAACCAGGTCTTTGTAAGGAGGGGGGGCTACCAAGACCAGCATGGGTAAGGGGCTCATTAGAAGGAAGTGAGCAGGGTTGCCAGATTTTATTGACTGTAAACTCCACAATCCCCCGTCAACTCCACAAAAATAACACACCAACGGTATGTTTTTGATACCACCATCTGTTAATGGACCCGCCCAAGCCCATTTTTGACACTGTCATTAAAAATAGCAAATGTTTTAGGAAAACCTTCCCATTTGACAACACTGGAGGTGTTGGTCTCACCCAGGGCCGTGGCCAGGAATCCTGGGACCCCTGGAAAAATATGTCTGGGCCCCCTCACTTATAGCCGGCATTGACATTATTACGATCAGTGGGCCCCCCAAAGCCATGGGCCCCCGTGAATCATATCCATCTTTCCCCTTGTTAACTACGACCCTGGGCTCAAATAATCCCCCAAAAATGTATTTTACAATTTTTACTTGTTCCAACAATCTTAATGATTCTGAATATGTTCTTCCTTGAGAAACAAGAGACTGTCTGTGGACCTGATGTAATTTTTTTGTCTAGATATCTTGTTGAACAGAGAGACGTGGACCTCAATGTAAGAGACAAATGGGACAGCACCCCGTTGTAAGTATGGACTTAGTCTTTCAGCATGTAGGCTCAATAAGTTGTTAAGAATGTAATGTAATACAACAATGTGTTCTTGTTACTCAGGTACTATTCTTGCCTTTGTGGACATGAGGAGTTGGTCCAGTACCTATTGGCTAATGGTAAGGACGTTTCCTTACAAACAAATCTGAACTGGTTTCAGAGACTGTCTTTAAATTCCTTAAACGTAGGTTGGCCAGAAACCTTCTTTAGGCTACATCCTGTATCAAGGTAATAGTGTCTTCACGTCCTTCAGCCTTTGTCTGTTTGGGCTTTCAGGAGCCAAGTGTGAAGCCAACACGTTTGATGGAGAGAGATGCATGTACGGCTCTCTGAGTGACTCCATCCGACGTCTCCTCAAAGAGTACAAATGCATCACAGCCCGAGCCATGCAGAGGGACTATTATGACCACTTCCTGCTCATGTAAAGCGCTTTGGCTTAACGATGCATCTTAACTGCATCTTTTCATGTTATGTTTATGTTATACCAAAGCAGTGCAATGCTAACATCAACACTAACGTTTCCTTGCACTGCGCCTGTCTCCCTGTCCTGTCTGCATCTAGGTTATTGGAGCAGGGTCACTACAGTGACGTCAAGTTCCTGGTTCACGGTGAGACATTTCAGGCTCACCGCTGTGTGTTGAGTGCCCGCTCAGAGTACTTTACAGCCATGTTTGAAACCAAATGGAAGGGGAAAGACCTGATCCCCCTCAAACACCCTTTGGTAAGTGCAGGGTTACACTGAATGATTGGACCAGTCATTATTTATGTGGTCAGTAGTGAAGGATTAGGGATTATTTATTTGAAATATGGAACCATATTGTTTTTACAGCGTGATAAATGTACCAGGCAGCCCAAGCCAAAGAAGCAGTATGCTAAAGTGTATTGTTTTGTATAGTTGTACTTTACACTGTTCCGTCCATAAAATAATGCAACTAGTTTTTTTCACGATAAACAGATTAAAAGATCCTCAAAAAACGTAAGAATTGTATTATTTCTTTCAGATCAACCCTGCTGCCTTTGGAGCCCTCCTACAGTACTTCTATACAGGTTTATATTGGTTGAGCAATGAATGAATGAAAATATCTATTAATGCATTTATTCTAGAACACGTATTTGATACACTGCCGATTTTGCAGGTTTTCCTACTTACAAAGCATGTAGAGGTCTGTAATTTTTATCATAGGTACACTTCAACTGTGAGAGACGGAATCAAAAATCCGGAAAATCATATTGTATGATTTTTAAGTAATCAGTTTGCATTTTATTGCATACAATAAGGCAAGCAGCTTGGTGAGAAGGCAACAACTGTTGGCGCAATTATTAGAAAATGGAAGAAGTTCAAGATGACTGTCCATCACCCTCGGTCTGGGGCTCCATGCAAGATCTCACCTCGTAGGGCATCAATGATCATGAGGAAGGTGAGGGATCAGCCCAGAACTACACTGCAGGACCTGGTCAATGACCTGAAGAGAGCTGGGACCACAGTCTCAAAGAAATACATTAGTAACACACTAGGCCGTCATGGATTAAAATCCTGCAGGGCACGCAAGGTCCCCCTGCTCAAGCCAGGGCATGTCCAGGCCTGTCTGAAGTTTGCCAATGACCATCTGGATGATCCAGAGGATGAATGGGAGAAGGTCATGTGGTCTGATGAGACAAAAATAGAGCTTTTTGGTCTAAACTCCACTTGTTTGCGTGTTTGGAGGAAAAAGAGGGATGAGTACAACCCCAAGAACACCATCCCAATCGTGAAGCATGGAGGTGGAAACATCATTCTTTGGGGATGCTTTTCTGCAAAGGGGACAGGATGACTGCACCGCATTGAGGGGAGGATGGATGGGGCCATGTATCGTGAGATCTTGGCCAACAACCTCCTTCCCTCAGTAAGAGCATTGAAGATTGGTCGTGGCTGGGTCTTCCAGCATGACAACGACCCAAAACACCCAGCCAGGGCAACTAAGGAGTGGCTCCGTAAGAAGCATCTCAAGGTCCTGGAGTGGCCTAGCCAGTCTCCAGACCTGAACCCAATTGAAAATCTTTGGAGGGAGCTGAAAGTCTGTATTGCCCAGTGACAGCCTCGAAACCTGAAGGATCTGGAGAAGGTCTGTATGGAGGAGTGGGCCAAAATCCCTGCTGCAGTGTTTGCAAACCTGGTCAAGAACTACAGGAAATGTATGATCTCTGTAATTGTAAACAAAGGTACTAAATATTAAGTTCTGCTTTTCTGATGTATCAAATACTTATGTCATGCAATAAAATGCAAATTAATTACTTAAAAATCATACAATGATTTTCTAGATTTTTGTTTTAGTTTCCGTCTCTCACAGTTGAAGTCTACCTATGATAACAATTACAGACCTCTACATGCTTTGTAAGTAGGAAAACCTGCAAAATCGGCAGTGTATCAAATACTAGTTCTCCCCACTGTATTTGGGGACAATATATACAAGCTCAAAATAAACAAGTTATTGGCTAAATGTATCCTTCTAGTCTAAAGACGGGTGTTATGAGACCTTTTTTTCTTTCTCTAAAGATGAGGTGACCATGTAGCATGTTGGAGGCCATAGGGCAAAAAGGCACAGAAACAAAATGCTAAAATGTATGCTGATTGTTTTGGGCTTTCTTTCTCATGAAGAGTGAGGACATACTTTGTAAAATATCTTTCAAATGTCTGCTTGTATCTTTAACTGCTTTTGGCTTTCAGGCGGTATGGATATTGATGTGAGCCACGTAGAAGACTGCAAGCGTTTGGCCAAACAGTGCAAAATGGGTGACCTGATTGACGAGTTGGAGAGCAAGTGTAAACAGGTGTATGAGTTTGGTAAGGCCCGCCCTCTCCTCACGTCTCCTGAAATAAAACTTGCATCGGGCCGCGGCATCTAACTAGCGTCTGTCTGTCTCTGTTCCTAGTGTCCAATAAGCCAGGGACCTGCGTGAAGGTTCTGACCCTGGAGCCTCACAGCTGTCAGCATCAGGAGGATATGGCTCAGCTGGCTGACTGTGCGCTACCCGCTGAGTTAAGGGTGAGGCCATTTGAGCGGTGATACCAACACCTTCTTACATGAGGCGCTTACTTGGAATGAGCGAGACTCATTGTAATGCCAGGTGCGGCTTTGATTCCCCAAGGTATGACAAATATAAATCTGCCTGGATAAGAGCCTCTGATGAATCAATAAGATGTATATGCATAAGGAACTTTTCAATATACTGCATTAATAAACGAAGCGAGTGGATTCCCAAAGTGGAATTGACAATCGTGGTTGGCATGGTAAGAATCGTCCATAAGAGGCTCAAGCCTATCAGACAATTCCGTGGTAACAATGACACAGAAACCTTTTGTTAGACATACATCTTAAAGTGAGTCTCAATGTCAACTTTTCCTTATTGTTCATTTCATTAAAATGTTCCCTAGGTGGGGTTTGGCGAGCTTCCATTTGATAGAACCGACAACTTCCCTAGCTACCCTGACATCTGCTTCCGGGTTGAAGGTTATGTCTTCCTGTGTCACAAGGTGCGCACCACATGCCTCTTCAAACTGTACAAAGCGGGATCATTGTCTAGGTATTCCTGTTCATTAGTCGTCGTTTAAGGGGTTTGGTCTTTTCTCCCTCTGGACAGGCGTTTTTCTGTGGACGCAGTGATTATTTCAAGGCCCTGCTGGAGGACCACTTCAGTGAGGGAGAGATGTTGCTGTCTCAGCCCAGCACCCCAGTCCTCACCCTCCACAACATCTCTCACCAGATCTTCATCTGCCTCATCTACTACATCTACAGCGACGACACGGAGGTCAGTCTCATCAGCATTCCCCTGGGCGACGATATTTCTAGTCAATCTATCAACTCCCGGTCTTTGAGTAAACATTTGGTTCTGGGTGGCACCTGTAACAGGCAAAACACATCTATTTTATTGCTTATGGGATTCATATTCGAGGGTAGGTCACAACAGAATGGCACAATCATAAAACAAAACATGGCAACGAAGAAAAAAACGAAATGACCCCTGTTTAAAACTCTGCATACCATTCGTTCTTAATACTGTGTATTGCCCCCTTTAGCATCAATGCCAGCATGCAGTCTTTTATAACTGTTGTCTTTGAGGCCCCAAATTCTTGCAGGAGGCAAAGCTGCCCATTCGTCTTGGCAAAATTCCTCCAGGTCATGCAAAGTCTTTGATCGTCTTGCATGAACCACACGTTTGAGATCTCCACAGAGTGGCTTGATGATATTAAGGTCAGGAGACTGTGATGGACACTCCCACCTTTTCCTGCTGTAACCACTGGAGGGTCAACTTGGCCTTGTGCTTAGGGTTACTGTCGTGCTGGAAAGTCCAAGAGCGTCCCATGAGCAGCTTTCATGCAGAATAATGCAAATTGTCTGCCAGTATTTTCTGATATCAAGCTGCATTCTTCTTGCCACCACCATGCTTCACAGTGGGGATGGTATTCTTTTCACTGTAGGCCTTGTTGACCCTTCTCCAAACATAGCGCTCATGGTTGTGTGCCAGAAGCTGCGTAGCGTGTCAAGGTGTTGTTGGGCATATTGTAACCAGACGTTTTTTGTGGCATTGGCTTCTTTCTGGTAACTCAACCATACAACTCAGTTTTGTATTGTGCTCCTTGAAACAACCACACCGTCTTTTTTTACTTGTGGGGTTTTCTTTCTATCCCAACAATTTTTCTAGCAGTTGTGGCTGAAATTTTTCTTGGGCTACCTGACCTTGACTTGGTATCTAGAGACCCCCGAATTGTTCACTTCTTAATAAGTGATTGAACGGTACTGACTGGCATTTTCAAGGCTTTGGAAATCTTTTTATATCCTTTTCCAACTTAATAAAGTTCCATTACATTGTTTACGCAGGTCTTTTAACAGTTATTTTTTTGCTCCCCATGGCTCAGTGTCTAGCTTGCTCAGTGCATCCACGTGAGAGCTAACAAACACATTGATTATTTATACACAGACACTAATTGAAATGTAAAAAGCTGCAGGTATGGGAAATTAACCTTTAATTGCCATTTTACCCTGTGTGTGTCACCTGGATGTGGATGTGTTTGAGCAAGGAGATTCCCATGGTGGGGGTGGGGGGGAGTAAACAAGTAAAACGTACGCCCTCGCTAAATAAGTCACTCTGAATGAGAGCATCTGCTCAAATCTGTTCAATGTAAGTAACAACGTTAAAGTGTTTGTGTGCACATGTGTGTAAATAATGCACGTATGTGTCTCTGTCCCATGATGGTGTTCTCTTCCCTAAGGTACTTTCCTTCTTTCTCTGCCTGTATCCAGTTGTCCCCAGAGAATGTGTTTGACGTCCTGTGTGTGGCTGATATGTATCTGCTCCCTGGGCTCAAGCGTCTGTGTGGAAAGACCCTGGCCAAGATGCTGTGCGCCGACAATGTGATGCACATGTGGAAGACGGCCAAGCTCTTCAGACTGTCCCGCCTGGAAGACCAGTGCACAGAGTACATGGCCAGGATCATAGAGAGGGTTAGTCTCTCTTACCAAGGGATCAGTCTGTTACATAATTGTGTTAGTCTCTGTCACAAAAGGATTAGTCTATTACATAATAGTCTTAGTCTCAGTCACATTAGGATTTGTCTGTTACATAATAGTCTTTGTCTCTGGAACAAAAGGATTAGTCTGATACATAATAGTGCTGGTCTCTGTCATGAAAGGATTTGTCTAATACATAATTGGGTTTGTCTCTGTCATGAAAGGGTTAGTCTATGACATAATAGGGTTAGTCTCTGTCATGAAAGAGTTAGTCTATGACATAATAGGGTTAGTCTCTGACATGAAAGGATTAGTCTATGACATTATGGGCCGGTTTTACAGACACAGATTAAGCCTAGTCTAGGACAAAAAACAATCTTAATGGAGTTTTCTATTGCACTTGATTTTTTTGCCTTAGACTAGTCTTAATCCGTGTCTGCAAAATTGGCCCTATAGGTTTAGTCTGTCATTATAGGGTTAGTCTATGACATTGTAGAGTTAGTCTATGATATTATAGAGTTAGTATATGACAATAGGGATAGGGATTGTCTCTGTCATTATAGGGGTAGTCTCTGTAATCTAGGGTTAGTCGATACTATTGTTGGGTTAGTATCTTTTATTATAGGGTTAGTCTCCATCGTTATAGGGTTTGTCTATGACATTGTAGGGTTAGTCTATGTCATAGGGTTAGTCTCTGTCATTATAGGGTTAGTCTGTCATTATAGGGTGAGTCTCTGTCATTCTAGGTTTAGTGTTAGTCTCTGTCATAGTGTTTGTTTCTTCCATTATAGAGTCAGGTCCTGTCACTCTAGGTTTAGTCAATCATTGTAAGGTTAGGATTAAAGAAATTGCGAGGCAATCTCCATGTCGGACAACAAACTGAAAGGGTGCATAACACCATCTGTGGTGTGTTTAGTGGACAGGTAATTAACAAAGCTATGGTCACTAGTTTTTTGCCAACTTTACTAATGTACGTTTTGAGCAGAAATATCATTCTGTGGCAGATCCATCTTTATGACTTACCCTATGAAAGTTGACTACTTCAAAATGATGCTGCCTTGCCATTGGAGGCCTTAAACCACCCCCCCTCCGCCTGGCCCGTCTCCTCAACAGCTGGTGGAGCAGCCGGAGTTTGCAGATATGATCAAGGAGGACGCTGGGGCGGTAGCGGACCGCCACGAGACGGACTCAATCCCTCTGGTGGATGACATCCGCTTCCACATCACCAGCAACGTCCAGACCTTCAGCGCCATCGAGGAGGCCAATGTAAAGCTGGAGGATCTGGAGCAGCTTCTCTGTACCATCGGCCTGGAATGCTAATGAGTAGGTGTGGTGGTGCCGGGGATCAAATCTGATTGGCTGGCTGATAGCTATGACCAGTGGCAAGAAGGATTTGTATGGGACTGTTGGGGGGGGGGGGGGGGGGG
>JACXGK010009001.1:0-21059 GCA_016801125.1 Novumbra hubbsi
GGGAGGGGTCGAAGAGGTGGACAGACAGAGGTGTGTGGGGTGGAATGGAGAGGAGAGGAGGCGTGTGGGGCGGGGCCTCCGGCCATCACAGGCCACCCAGCAGGAGGGGGTGCGTGGCCCGAGGAGGGAGAGTGGGCGTGCAGCACTGGGTCAGCGATTCACCTGCGTACCGCAAACCTACTGATTATGGGTGGAGAAAGTACCCGACGGAGGGACCCAGACAGCAGGAAGGAGGGGTAATTATTAGGTGATTCAGAGGGTAATGCAGTAGAGAAGATTGAGGAAGACATAAAAACAGCCGGCACATTTTGGATAGTCGGGTAGCACCACCCACACATGACCAATCTTTCCTGAGTCAATAGAAAGCCTTCTGCATAACATTCTTGCATCTACTGCTCCCAATTCGCAGTGGTCAAAAACCAAGCCAAACTGGCTGTACAGAAGTAACCTCCTGACTAGAGATCCACAGTCCGGGATACCTCTCTTTATAAGGACCAGTCCGCGTGATGAAGTGCCGGGCCCACCTTTACTGGCACAAAAACAGAATTGACATCAGAATGCATCGTTATATTGGCAGGGCCCGAAGTGACATGATGGAGCATCGGATGTTTCTAACAGATAAATGGATTATTAGGGTAAGTAGATGGGAAAGGCTACCTGTTGTCAGGCGTTATACTGTGTTTCCTGGTATGCCAGCGTGTGTCATTCCAGTCTCTTTGTATCCTTCAGCATGACAGAGTGTACAGTATATCCGCCTGTCTGTATGCGTATACATATTGGATCAGACTTGATGGAGTCTTGCCATCTCTCCTTTCTCGACCTCCTCAGTAATTGATGTTGTATTTAGTGCTGCCATCCTTCCAAAGAAATGACAGAAGGACTTCATCACCTCGAGGAGGGAGGGAGGTGGAGGGGAGGGAGGAAGAAGAGGGAAGTGGAGGAGATGAGAGAGCAGGAGAGGGAGGCAATAGCAGAGGAGAGAGGACAGGGAAGAGTAGAAGAACAGAAGACAGGAGAGGAGGGAGGTAGATGGAAGGGGACAGGAGCCAGGGAGGGAGGGGTGAGGTAGGAGGGAGGGAGAGGAGAGCGACCACATAAATTGAGGGCGATGAAAGGCAACAACACAGGGTGAAGGAGGAGGCAGGATACAGAGGACATGTTGGAACCACTGCACTAAACCGTCCAGACACATCAGTCACAGCGGCTACAGGACAGAGAGGCTCAGAGCCAAGGGGAAGACCACACACCGGCAGGACCTAAGGGGAAGCGGGAGAGACAGAGACACACCTTGATCCAAGTGAGGGACCAGGACTCCATTGAAGTGGGACCTTCCCTCTCTCCTAACCACTCTGCATTGCACAGTGGACATTTTAGAAATCTCCAAGGTATTCCCCTTTTGAAAAGGCAATTATGTATTGCAGTCAGGAAGGTCGTTCCAATCCAGGTCCCCCATTAGATTACCATGGCACTTTTCCACATTACTCATTTGCCCCCCAAAAAAGCCATTCTAATTTAGTCCATGAGCAGGTATACCGCGGAAGGGCATTTCTTTTTGGAGAAGTTTATTGTGGCTTTTGAAAACTTGGCTGTACTTTTAGTCACCGCTAGATCTGCAGAGGATGATACAACCAACCCAAGACCTATTCCACCACTTTCGTGTATCGAAACTCTACGCTACTCTATGGTATGTTTCATCTCGGTGAATGCCTTGGATTGCAAATCACCCGCAGAAGCCCCAAGATAAAGTTCCAATTTACAGTGAAAGATTTTCATACACACAAACATTTACCCACAATCGCAGAGTGCCCGCAACTTCATCTCACAGCAATTTCACGCTTTCTGTAATAGATTAAACATGGAACTCTAAATAAAGATTGGACTGCGGTAAAGACATTGGCAATTTTCTCCAGGTCTAAATCTACCTATGGTTCAAATGATGTCCCAAAGCAAACATTTTTACTGATTAGTAGCAGAGTATTTACCGTAACCCCACTCAAAAGGAACCCGTAACACCAGAAATGAGCCATGAAATTAGCCCCTCTCCAACAGCAGAGGAGAGGAAGCATATATATATATATATATATCAATAAAACCCTCTCTTCAAAAACCCTGAATGAGGATCTCCCATGATGCATCTCTCCAGCACAGGGCTGGGGCTGAAGTTGACCCTAACAACCAATCGGTGTCCTGGGACAAGTAAAACGCAACAACTGCGTGGGTCAGTAAAAGCCCCAATCACAAACCCTAACCCTAGAACACAGACCAAAGCTTAAGGAGCCCTGCAGCTTGCACAGACATTGAAATTGCCCACTTGTTTCACTCCCTAGCGAAGGGAATTGTTGAAAGGTCAACATGAAAAATGCCAGTCCTTGACCTTAACCCTCAGTCCCGTTAGAGCCCATGACACTCCTAGGGACTTTTATGGATAAGCCTCATTGAGATGTACAGTGTGACAGCAGAGAGGAACAGAACTATCGATTACCTCCCGTCGTGTCGAATAACACACATTTACACATTAGATTCACACAGGCCCCCTTTCCTCACAGTCTGTCTCTCGCCTATCTCCTCCCTCCTCACCGTCTGTCTCTCTCCTCACCGTCTGTCTCCCTCCTCACCGTCTGTCTCTCTCCTCACTGTCTGTCTGTCTCTCTCCTCACTGTCTGTCTCCCTCCTCACCGTCTGTCTCTCTCCTCACCGTCTGTCTCCCTCCTCACCGTCTGTCTCCCTCCTCACAGTCTGTCTCTCGCCTATCTCCTCCCTCCTCACCGTCTGTCTCTCTCCTCACAGTCTGTCTCTCGCCTATCTCCTCCCTCCTCACAGTCTGTCTCTCGCCTATCTCCTCCCTCCTCACAGTCTGTCTCTCGCCTATCTCCTCCCTCCTCACCGTCTGTCTCTCGCCTATCTCCTCCCTCCTCACCGTCTGTCTCCCTCCTCACCGTCTGTCTCCCTCCTCACAGTCTGTCTCCCTCCTCACCGTCTGTCTCCCTCCTCACCGTCTGTCTCTCTCCTCTCTCCTTATCGTCTGTCTCTCTCATATCTCCTCATCTATCTCTCTCATATCTCCTCTCTCCTCACTGTCTGTCTGTCTCTCTCCTCTCTCCTTATCGTCTGTCTCTCTCATATCTCCTCATCTATCTCTCTCATATCTCCTCTCTCCTCACTGTCTGTCTGTCTCTCTCCTCTCTCCTTATCGTCTGTCTCTCTCATATCTCCTCATCTATCTCTCTCATATCTCCTCTCTCCTCACCGTCTGTCTCTCCTTTCCTCTTATTCCCTCTCCTTTCCGTGTTTATAATTCTGACAAGCTCCTTCACCTCTGAATATCCGACTGTTTTAGATGTTATAATACACTACATCAGATGTAAAATAAACACCCCAGGCTGTTCTGGGATGGAACAAGGAGACGGTAACACAGGGTGACGGAGGGATGGCAGGAGAGCACTATAATGATGGTGCCCTACTAAGAGGATAGTGTGTGAAGGAGGGTGAATGACAGGGATAGGTGGAGGAGGAGGTGAATGAATAGAGTGTGTGCAGGAGGGTGAATGACAGGGGAGATGGAGGAGGAGGTGAATTGATAGAGTGTGTAAAGGAGGGTGAATGACAGGGAGAGATGGAGGAGGTGAATGGATAGAGGAAGCAATGTGAACTTGAACCAAAAAGGTGAATTTAGCCAAGGGGTGTTGGGCTGTTATAAGACGCTGTTCTGATTGAATGCTGCTGACAGGCGATAATTCCAGATCCCCGGGAACGAATGTAAAAGGAGGTCAGGAGAGGAGGTTGATAGGAGGCTTATTACAGACCAGAGGTTAGTCACCATCACAGCTTATTCTGCAGTGGGAAAGGTTTAGCAAAAGTCTGTTGGATAAACCAGGGCAAATCTCACAGTGGGAACCATTGCATCATTAGAGTAGAACAGAGTAGAATAAGTGAAATTGTGCAATTAAGTATATAGAGTCCAGTAGATAGTAAAATTATAGAAGAGTGAAATATAGAGTACAATAACTGAGTTGACTATAATAAAATAGATTGTAGAAAATACTTGTCAATAGAAGAGTAGAATAGACTAGAGCAGAATAGCTTAGACTAGAGTAGAATGAAGTTTGCTGCATCAACGATTCTCAACCTACTGTACCAATCGCTGAATTTTGCTCTGGCCAGAGTACCTCTGACGTACCAGCTCATTGACCTTTTTCCAGTAAGCCTGTACCCTCTAGTGCAGGGGTGGGCAAATAATTTGGCTCAGGGGCCACATCAGGATTTTGAAATGAAATGGAAGGCCACATTTGTTTTTGTAATTTGTTAATCATAATTGATTTGGAGGCCAGAAAAGGGCAAAAGTTAAAACATACATTACATATGTACAGTAGATCCCATATAAGGTGTAAATAGTTAAAATTCTGACTCAGATGTATAAGAATGGGCTGGTGAGTTGGTTTTTTAAATCCCCCCAAAATAATTTTATTACATTCCGTGGGCCGGATGGGACAGCCTTGCGGGCCGCATTTGGCCCTCGGGCCATAGTTTGCCCACCCCTGCTCTAGAGCCTTTTCCAGTACCCCCTTTAGATAGGCAAAGTCAACCCAGGTGTCTCGGTACCCCAGACTGGGAACCAAATGTCTACTAAATCACTCCAGAACATATTTATAGTTGTGATGAAGATGGTTATTCTCAGCTCTATGTGTGTGTATCCACCCCAGGTTATTGAATTATTCACCAAACAAACCAGATAAGAGCCTTGCTCAGACATACATTCTGGCACCCTGCTCTTGCAGCTTTGACCCAACCGTATATCATTTGTGTAACATGGGAACCACGCCACCGATTAAACTCTGCAAGCTTTCACCACACTGCTTTCAGATAGACATGTTCAACAAGACCGACGATCAGACGGGATGAACTGAGTGGACATGGCATTGCTTAGCAGAGTTTGTGTGCTTTTAAGAAGAAGACTTTTCAAAAGGTCAGACAAAGTCGTCCGCCGCCTGTCAGACTTCCGTTAAGTGGTTAGGAGGTCACCCAGACAACGGGCTCGGTTGCATAATTGGATGTCGGATTCAATCTCTCCGTCCATTCATCATATCTGCTTTCTTTCATCCCTCAATCCTTCTGTCCATTCACCACACCTTTCATCCTACGATTTATCCACCCGTTAATTACAGCTACCTTTATTTATTTCTCGCCATCACTCTACTGTTTTTTCATCCCTCTATCCAAACAGCAGTCGTCAATCACATCAGACGCACAAAGCTTCTACAGAAACAACACTCCAGATTCCAGTTGTAACTTCACTAATATTATTATAAAATGAAAGAAAACAAGAATTCTCAAGACGTTTTTTTCTATTAAGCACGTTTCCACCACGGATCGTGAACCTTCACATTGCAATTTCTTTGGAAAAGCTTTCGGAAATGGATTCTCTACTGATTAGGCTACTGTATATTAGAAAATGGAACAAATTTCCATATTTTTGATTGCTCGCATGATTTTTGAAGAACGTTGCAAAGCTCACCAGTTTTAGACCACAACATTTGCTAAATAATGCTGGAACTACATGTGCAGTTTAGCTTTATATTCAAAATACTTTGAAGAACAATAAAAACTAAATGATGTATACGTTCATCATTATTAGCAGACTTTTTGACACCTGACACTTTATATACCCGATTCAGTGCCTTCTTCCATATTTCTAGAAAGTATCCTAAATTCAACAGTATGTTGGGAAACATAAGCAGGTGTTTTAAGGATGCTTTCATTTCATTCCGCCTGGTACACAAACTTCACGATGCTTGAGGGCTAACATTTCTTTCCCTTTACCACACACAGCAGCGGGAGGCTGTCATCCAAGCTAGCTTGTGTTTCACAGTAAACCTCCGATCCACCCAACTTCAGCCGCAAGGGGGTTGAGGAGGATGGAGAACCGGGAGAGGAGAAACAGATGGTAAGCAGGTTCTGTGTACTTGAATGGGAAAGGTGGACTTGCTCATTCACGCGGTCCGCTTCCTCATACACACCTCTCATATCCCCGCACTCTCTTTCCCGCTACCGCCCTCCTCCCTACTTTCCCCCTCGACCCCCCCCCCTCTCTATTTTCCTCTCCCCGTCTCTCTCTGAGGGTGTCCTCCGGTGTTGTGTGGATGTGTTGAGGCCTTCTGTCTCTGCCCTAATTGCTATGTTATCAGTGCCTCTCCTGCGCAGATAGTTAGCCAGAGCCATTCAGCAAAACAGACATGGCAATTACCTCTCCTTGCAGGCACGCACTGACGCAAACACTAGCCCTGCAGGAGATACTCGATCAGGATGCTGGCACGGATCCTCAGACGCCGGTCTCCCCTTCAATCTCTCTCACGCTGTTTCTCCCCCAGCCCCTCAACACCTGACTGTATTCGTCTCTCTCCGCCCGTCCGTCGGCCTGTCCCCTGTGGTTAGCGGGGGTGTCAGTTGAGCTCCCCGTCGCCCAGACCGCAGGTGCGCCACAAACACGGCCGATCGTTACTCGAGCAAGGAGAGGCAGGAAGGCAAGGACACAACGGCCAGGCGCGGCTGGAAGGCCTCACACCTGCTAGTCATTGGGCGAATGCCTCGGATCAATGGCTAAAGTTAGCAGGAGCTAGTTCAGCTGACATGGGGAATCGTCGCAAATGGAAAAACTGCTCTCCCAAAAGTTCTCACTGTTTGAGAAGCAAACCCTAAGAACATGTATTGCGTGTGTCCAGCGGAGGGTGTTGTCACAACATTGCAAGACCAGCTCCCACACATTGCTTCCCCATATAATGAAGTGGCTAAATTGGACTTTCCCCACACACACATCTCCCTCAGCAGTATTTGCTTCAGGTCTTTTAACAACCCTAACGTCTGTTTCAAGCTATGTTTATTTGGCTAATGTCTAACTTATGTACAACCAAACCTGTAGTTTGAACGCACACACATACACACTTAATTCCACAGTTCTCCAACTTTTATGTTCTATACTTGTAACATAGGAAGTGATTACATTTGATCTTCTCTTGGAGTCTTCAGGCTGGGTGTTTGGTCTCACTGGAACTAGGACAGAACCGAGTGGGAGCCCAGAGTGGGACTTCGGGACGACACGTCACATCGCAGCATGCTTACCCTGCCTGACAGCCTCCCTCGCCCTCACACACGCACACACACACACACACACACACACACGCACACACACTCCCCAGGCGCAGAGACTTCAGACAGGGTTCAGTTGAACTAACACCCCTGAGGGTCCATGTGGTCATCGGCGCTGATATACGGGTTGGTTGTTAAGCAATAAAACCAATCGCCTAACACTGTTGACAACATATACAGTTGTTGACAATTATATTGCAATACAGTTGTAGGTTAGCTAGCTAGCGAACTGCAACCAGACTTTACCCAGAACTCCACGGAATAACTTATCAATGACAATTTACAACAAGCTTAAATGAGCCCTTCCTGTCATTGTTGCAATAAGACCATTCATAACCACACAGTGTCCGTTCCAATTGAAGGGTACATGTTTTTCTCATGGTGAGCCAAACCCGTGTATATTCATAATAATCGTTATCAAAACCTAATATCTGTCTGAAACAGTAGACCTCTAAATGGAGTTCTGCGCGGTTCTTGTTGGGATAACTCGCAAGTAATTAATGTAAGTACATGTTCCCAGTTTTAAATGTCATTTCCTCTTTGACAAATCTCCTTATATAAGGACTAAAAGAAAAATACATCCCAGAATATATGTACAGTATATTTGGTGCAGTGTAATCTCTGACCCACCAGGTCTCTCATTAAAGCACATAGAAGTCAAAACTGACATCATCAATTCTGATGTCAAAAGTTCTGACATAATGTTTATTATGTCAAGTATTATGTCAAGGGTTTTTTTCTACACTGACCATTACACTCTAAAGGTAACTTAAAGGAGAGTGAGTTGTGACTGGTACAGAGCCTGTGTTTTGCATTGGTTGATGGGTAACCGTTGCGTTAAGGGCTGCTGGTTCCACCAAATTAAATGGCTGCTGGGAGCAGCTGGACAGGAAAAGGCTCCGCCTCCTTACATGTGGAAGAATCTCTTCCCCGCTCCCCCAACAGCCCCACACAAACCTTTGATTCTTTTTGTGTGTCAAATGTTTATGTACTTATAAGTGGCTCGTTTTGTTTGTTGGTGATACATTTGTTCGGGTCCTAATTTCTGCATTACCCCTTGAGCTGTGCTTTGTGTTTTTCTAATGCCTTGATGTGTGAACCAATTATGTTCATTGTCTCCATTTGTTGTTGTTGATTTGATTCATGCATCATGAAATACTATTGATCATTGTGTGTTCTTTGATTTGATTCAAGCAGACTAATGACTATTCAGTTCACTAACTGACAGCACAGACCCGAGAACACCTTGACAGTGACACTGCAGCCCCTGCCATGCTATGTATGGCCCACAGAGACAGCCCGAGAACACCTTGACAGTGACACTGTAGCCCCTGCCATGCTATGTATGGCCCACAGAGACAGCCCCGAGAACACCTTGACAGTGACACAGCGGTCTTAGATTTTGTTGCAGAGGTTGTCAATATCACAACTCAGGGAGTGGACCCAAGTGCAGACGGGGACGGGTGGATATGACAGGGGTTCCGAAGGCTGAACAGCAGGCTGGGGTAATCGTTGTCGGGTTCGGTACACGGACAATCGAACTAGGAACAGGCAAGAACACAACCGGGAATACAAGGGAGCGGATCGACTTGACGAAACACACAAGACGAACTGGCAACAGGAACAAGGAGACACCAGGAATATATACACAAGGACTGATGAGAACATGGGAGACACCTGGTGGGGGCGGAGACGACCTGAGTTAAGACAGGTGTACCGTATCAGGGTGTGACAGTCAAACTGGTACAGATCCACAGGAACCTATGCTTGGGTTACGCTTGAACTGAAATCCAGCCACACTTGGTTCCAAGCATGAATCAGTATCTGAAACTGAGTCATTAACCTTACATACAATGAATTGTGTCTTGCCAAGTCAGAAATGATCCACTGGGACACATCCCTCTCTCACTACAAGGACCATGGTATTGTTCCAGGATTTGTGGCAGACCAAGATGACTGAATGTCACACTACATCCAGTTGATCTAAGGAAGTAATGCTTTAGACTTGGCCAATCTATGGACGTCTTTGAATGCATCAATGTGGGCTTATAGAGAAGTACCTCAGTGTTTCATTTGTCAATGCCAGATCCAGAGTAGGCCCTCAATGGCAGTTGTCAAGCCTCAAGTGTAGCTTGCTGTGTCGAATGCTCAGTTGGCTGCATTGTGGCATCAGCTTACCATATACTGTAATGATTCAACCACCGTCCTTCTTTGGTTTAAATACATTGGGTAAAATCTATTGATTACTGTCAATGCAATGTTTTTGTTGGCACAAGCATATTTGTGAACCAGGATCTCAACGACATCTGGAATTCGAGATCCCATATGTCGATAGTCTGAATAACCAAGCAGATGACATCACCCTAGATACATCCCACAAAGAAGTGTCTCAAAAACAGTCCAGTCCTCAAGTACCCCCAACACTGCACATTTACACTGGTGCCTCAGACAAGCATAGCTGATTTAGCCAATTCTAACAAATTTTCTGGCGTTTATTGAATTAGATTTACTTTTCCAAGCCTACAACAAATATCTGTACTGTTGGGGGTACTCAAGGAAACCACTCGTCTATGGCTTCAATGCCTCTTGTTTCTTTTCATCAAACAGCGGTGAATCAATAAAATGCTACAGCATCTCCATAGGGCCCTTCCAGACCCTTCTCAATTTCAATCCACCAAGATAGATGAAACCACTCCAACAGATGGGACTTTGACTGGGTCTACCTCCAGAGTATCCAGAAATCTCAAACAGAAGGTTACTCAGAGGAACTAGGGTCTAAGTTTGGTAAGAGTTTACCCAAGAGTAGGCGTCTCACTGGGTCTCTCCAGAGTTTGACCAGACCCTTAGGCCTTTCCAAATCATGTCTAATCAACTGAATTTACCACAGGCGGACTCTAATCAAGTTGTAGAAACATCTCAAGGATGATCAGTGGAAACAGGATGCACCTGAACTAAATGTTGATTGTCATGGCGAAGACCGTGAATACTTATGTACACATTTTTTATTTTATTTTTATTTAAAAAAAGCTTTTTTCACGTAATCACTATGGGGTATTGTGTGCAGATTTTAAAAAATGTAAATGTAATCCATTTTGGGATTCGGCTGTAACATAACAACATGTGGAAAAAGTCTGTGTGAATAAGGCGCTGTGAATACTTTCCGGATGCACGGTATTCCAGCCTGCTGTCCACCTGGTTTCCCTGGAGACTGAGGAGAACGGGGACACTGAGCTCCAAGGGGTGGGAACTGTACCCAAATCCAGGGTTCTAAAACAATTACCTTTAGTGCTGATCTGAGAAACCGATTCTGCTAAGACTGTCTTGTTTTCTGTGTGCTATCTACTGCACACGCTCAAAGGGTGTTGTGTAGAATATGGGAAACACACTTTTAGTATTGCCATATGGCTCCTTCATATGTCTCGGAATCTGTATGAGCCTCTTGGCCAGAACAAACATTTGGAAGGCAAAAATACATTTCTGAAATTGGAGGAGGAATACACTGTGAAAAAGTAATGTCCAATCACGCGCTTGGGAACGTAGGCTTGATGTGAGAGGTAATGTAACTTTTTAATGAAACTAACGTGACAGACAGAAAGACAGAGAGAGAGGGGAAGAGTGAGAGAGGCAGAAAGACAGAGAGAGAGGGGGGAAGAGTGAGAGAGGCAGAAAGACAGAGAGAGAGAGGAAGAGAGAGAGAGGCAGAAAGACAGAGAGAGAGAGGGGAAGAGTGAGAGAGGCAGAACGACAGAGAGAGAGAGGAAGAGTGAGAGAGGCAGAAAGACAGAGAGAGATAGGGGAAGAGTGAGAGAGGCAGAAAGACTGAGAGAGAGAGAGAGAGAGAGAGGGGCAGGGAAAGGGAGAGAGAGGTAGAGGAAGAAAGGCAAGGTAAAAAACTGATGAAGAGAAGGAATGAGAGAGAGACAGAGAAAGAGAGGGAAAGAAATAGAGGAAGGTAAAGACAGAGAGGCATGGAAAGGGAGAGAGAGGGAGGGAAAGGGAGAGAGAGGCAGGGAAAGGGAGAGAGAGGCAGGGAAAGGGAGAGAGGTAAGGACAGGGAGAGAGAGGCAGGGAAGGGGAGAGAGGGGCAGGGAAAGGGGGAGAGAGGCAGGGAAAGGGACAGAGGCAGTAAAAGGGAAAGAGGCAGGGAAAGGGAGAGAGAGGCAGGGAAAGGGAGAGAGAGGCAGGGAAAGGGAGAGAGATGCAGGGAAAGGGAGAGAGCGGCAGGGAAAGGGAGAGAGAGGCAGGGAAGGGGAGAGAGATGCAGGGATCAAGGCAGCATGTGGAAAGTAAGAAACAACACAGAAATGGTTGGGTGCTAGGGAGCAAAGCAGTTTGAGCAATATGATCTGGTTCATGGTCTGTTTATCCACAGGAGGAGGAGTTGGGAGGAGGGAGCAATAGAATGAGTGTAAGGAGAGAGAGAGGGGGTAATGGGAGTTTAACCCCCCCGCCAACATGTGGACACTTAGCTGTCTGTTGACACAGTAAATTGTGGCCCCATTTGTGGCTCTGTGACGCCCACAGGATGTGGTAGACCTTGTTACCGCAGTATATTACAGGACCATACCGGGCTTCAGCCCAGAGGAGAGGAGGGAGGGAGAAATAAAACAAGGGAAGGCAGGCCAGATCCCCCCCAAAATGTTTAAACAGAACATCGCTTAAAAACTAAAACAGAGAAGTATTGATTCGTTCTTTTGGCTCTATTCACCAAAATGTTGGATTTGAGATCAAACCATTACTAAGAGGGTAAAGGAGTAATCCATCGTCAGGAACACAAATCATTAAAGTCCAATCAGTTTGTTGAAAGTCTATGTTCCATTAATGGGTAAAGTAACTATTTTGGTTGGCCTGTAAATATCAGGCAATCATATAGCAACTAGGGGCTTCCACATCATCACGTCACATAATGCTTTCCAATTAGTATGGGTACATATGTTCTTTAAGAGAGAATTTAGTATGCCTCAGAATGTTGTACATCGTCAATAAAGACAAATTCCAGCAACCTCAATACATCCCCACATATCTCACAGATGAGGTGATATGTCCAGGTTGAGTGTCGCCTTATCATACTGCACACTTAAGTAAGTCTACACCAGAATACTTAAGCCCAAAAAAACGCACATTCCCGCCTGCTACAAACCTATTTGATCACTAGTACCCCAAATACGGATGGGTTTGGTCAATCGTACCCCCCTGGACGGAATCCCTGGACTGATCCGTGAGCAGGATTCAAATCCTGGTGTTAGAATGACGTTGCTAACTGTGGGGTGGGAACTTTAACAGGAAGCACTTCCGTCATCACCGTATCCAACACAAGAATCAACAAACACTTGCAATCTTCCAACTGTGATTCTTTAATATTTTTTTACCATCCTCCTGAGTTCAACAAAAAAAAGGTTTAGGAATCCCAGGCCAAGGATTAAGAAGGTGACTGGAACTGATGATTAAATTGCACCACAAAACGGGAGGAATGTACTCACACACACACACACACACCGAAATGTCTCTGTTAGATGCAGAAAGAACAGGCCCCTGATGATAATACCGGATTGTTAGGAGCAGTGTAATTGCTTTTCGGGAGGGGAATCGTGACTCCCAGTCCCAAACGTGATGCGTGTGTGCATGTCTTTGTGTGTGTATGTCTGTGTGTGTCCAGGGTGAGTGTTATAACTGAAGCCATTAGCCATTTGTTTAATGGGTATTCTGTATTACCAACCCCAATGACCCTCAGCAGAGAAGGAGGTGGGGGAGGAAGAAGGAGAGTTTGTTAACAAGGAGAGAGAAGCTTTTGATATGTCATTGACCTTCATTCCCTTGGGGAGGGAACAAGGTGCCAGTCAACGATGATGATTTCCATAAGTGACACCGAAGTGACCAATCAGAAGGGAACACCCGTGTACGTTGAGACAGAAGGCCAGACATAATGAGATTGTTTGGTCGTCTAAGGCAAACGTTCAACCTAGTCTGACTTAGCGCATTGAAGCAGCTGTATCCTTGGAGTGCAACAGTGCATCTAACTGCATTAGGGGGCCAAAGCTGTGTTTAAAAGCAATAGATGAATCTCTTGACTATTATTGCAATTATTGATGTAATCCAATTGTCAGAATAAATAGGTTTTATGAAATTAAATTTTGTAAGGAATTTTGTGTTTACCTGCTTTAAGCTGCAGACATCAATTAGTTTGGTAACTAATGCAACAGTGATAAACGTGAGGGAAGAGATCCCTGTATGAAATAAACACCAATGAATATAAACCTGTCAGCTAATCAAAGTTTTGTAAAAATGTATTACATTTACATCTTAATATGTTTGTTAGCACATTTACTATGAGATATCCCAGTGGGACCGCCAAATCAGGGCTGCTAGAAACAAGTACATGTTTTCTGTGCTCAACCATGATGGAGAAGTCATAGACCAGACAGGCCTTCCCTGGGAGCCTCAGTGTCTCCGTAAACCACCATTCTCTCTCTCACTCTCTCTCTCTCCAACTAATTAAAGAAGAGATATTGGATCCGCGCCTGTGCATCCCCTAATTCTTCAGCGGAAAAGGAGACAGGGATGTAGGAGGCGAAGAAGGGGGGTGCAAAGTCAGACCCAGAACAAAACCACTAAACGCAGAGAAGCCTCATTGATTCAGAATACATTAGTGGAACGGCAAGGTGGGGATGAGGGCGAATTGGAGGAGACAGTCCGATCGGGGCATTGAGGATCACTCCCTCACCTCCCCTAATTATCCCGATCCCAAGCAATCCAATGTGGGACCACGAGACTGCCTTCACGGCTCAAAACAGACATCAGTTTAATTAATGCCTGCACGATTGCACACACATTT
The DNA here is from genome assembly GCA_016801125.1 of Novumbra hubbsi. Taxonomy (NCBI): domain Eukaryota; kingdom Metazoa; phylum Chordata; class Actinopteri; order Esociformes; family Umbridae; genus Novumbra; species Novumbra hubbsi. The sequence goes on from JACXGK010009001.1 coordinate 13,973, forward strand.
GGACATTGGACATCGGACACACACACACACACCCTTGGCCACAACTCTCTATCCACTCTAGTCTTTTAGATCTATGTTGATTTATAGTGAATTGAACTCTGCACTTTTACCACTTCATCAATGTCATGTTGGACCTGGGGACTGGTTTAAATGTTTATCACACATCCACACACACTCTCTCTCCCGCACACACTCTCTCTCTCACCCACACACTCTCTTCCTCTACCTCTCTCCCATCCCTACTATTCTCTGCCGATCTTCTCTTCCTCTGGCTCTCTATTCCTCACTTCCTCTTAATCCCCCTCTCTTAATCTTCCTCCCTCTGTCATTCCCTTTATCTCCCTCTGTTCCGGATCAATTGAATTCAGTCTTTATTGGCACGGAAAGCATTAGCACTTATTGCCAAAGCAAACGTATAGACGGACATTAACTAGATGAGGATGCAGATGGATACTAATGAGGACAACGGTCATACTCAATGACATGACGGGACAAACCAGTAAAAACAGTGATAAACACATTATCGATGTCCTAGCTGAACGCAGGAGTGGATTTTCAGAGACAGTGTCAATTTTTGCTTCTGGTGCATTTGCTGCTGCATCAAGGTGGAGGTTCCCCCAAACCTTTAAATCTGTTCCCACATCCCGGTCATATCAAATGCTCAAGGAACCTTTTCAAAATGAATGATCAATAAATATAAATTGAATTGTATACCTTGTCTTGACATTATGTCATAGAAACAATCTATAAAAATAATCAACAAAAGGCATGCAATGCCTTGATCTACGTGTCAGACACTATTCAGAGTGCTGTATTGTGTGCTGGAACTATTACCCGTAAAACATTTTAAAGAACTATGATAAAAGCTATTTAACATAAGGGCTGTTGCCTGTATATTGATAATAACAACATAGTAAAAAACTGTGTCAGCTGATTTATTTGTTTTCTGTAATAAACTTAAGGCATGAGCAATTTATATAAAAGCAAATTATTTACTTCTTAAAGATGCAGTTTGGAACTTTGATAAATAATAATAAGGAAATTGGGGACTTTATCAGTCAGGGCACCATCTAAATGTATGCATGCATAAATAATCAGGCGCATTTTTAGTAGTATAGTAGATGCAGACAAAACAAAGTATATGTTATTTTTTAGATTAGGTAATCTTGGTTTTACTTGCATAATGTACCCATGTCCGTACAACATAGGGTTTTCTGCAAGACAATAAATTGAAGAACCAAAGGAATCGGACCAAGATTTGATCCTTGTGGGACTCCTAAAACATGCTGTCAACAACCACAACAAAACATAGAAAAAACTGAGTTGGAGTGAAATTGAGGCAATGCAAACATTATTTATGGTTAACTTACCTTAGAAATCTAGCAATAGCTAATTCTGTAGGCTACACGTTGTGTTTATGTTGTTACCTGGATGATGACGCAGATCAAAAATAATGGGTAAATAGCTATACTAAATGTCAATCGGCAAGACAGTACATTAAAGGCATAAATGAATGCCTAGAACACTTCACCAATGTCATAAAGAATCAGGGGACTGTTGTGAAACAGGTTTATCAGACAATCCCTCTCCTTCTCCTCTCGCAGTACGTCCTCAGTCTCTCTCTTCATCTCAATTCAATTTGACAGGAATGTATTAGCATGCGACACCATTGTAAGGGAAAGCCAAAAGAAGAAACACCACAAAAGACCCATCTTCGTTATTAAATCTATATTATAATACATGGAACAAATATGACATTTTCTGTTTTCTCTCTAGATTGTGGCAAGCTGTGACATACTGCAATGTTAACTTTAGTTAACAGTCCTAATTCAAAAAGTATACAGTTTCCCTTTACATTTTCCCTTTTTATTTTTAATTTGTTGCATTAAAATAATACTATGCATCGTACATCAATCAAATTATAATGCTGCACTATACTGTAATTAAACTGCTCATCCCCCTCTATCTACATATCCTTTACTGACCCTGTAAATGTACTGTATACACATATGGCACATTTTGAGAAACATTGCTTACTGTGTCTGTCTCTCACTGTATACACATATTGCACATATTGAGTAGCATTGCTTACTCTCTCTGTTGTCTAAAAGTAACAGCATTATTACAAAGTAAAAAGTAAAATTCTAAGTAAATAGACATAGCTAAAAAATACATTAGATTAATACATTTTTTTGTCTAATTAACCCGGGCCAGCCGATTAAAAATATGAGTGTTCTGGTAAGAACTAAACTCTCATTCCAATGTCCATCAGCATTGCTTATTGATCTCACTTCCAGCAGTCAAAATATTGTCTTTGGGGACAGATTATATATGTGAAAGTTATTTTTGTCCACTTTTGTTGAGTCGTCCAAAAATAGCTAGTCAAAATATCTATTAAATTAGGGGAGGTGTGTCAGCATCTAACAGAAGAAGTTTTCTGGCACATTCTCTTGTTCAGTGTCTCCTAGTGAGACCAGACCCCGTCCGTCTTAATCCATGACCCTCTCAGTGTTCCTCCTCCTGCTCCTACTCTCCACTCACTCTATCCCTCCCCCTTCTCTATCCCTCCTCCTTCTCTATCCCTCCCCCCTTCTCTAGCCCTCCCCCCTTCTCTATCCCTCCCCCTTCTCCTTTATCCCTCCCCCTTGTTTATTCCTCCCGTACCCCTCTCTTCTCCTTTATCCCTCTTTCTCTATACCTCCCTCCCCCTCTATTCCTCCCTCCTCCCCTATCCCTCTCTTCTTCTCTATCATCACACCATCCAGTCCAATTCATAGCATTTCCATGCCATCTGAGATTACATTATCCATCAGCTCAGTGTGTGTGTGAGTGCGTGTGCTTGTGTGTGCTTGAGTTTGTGTGTGAGCACGTGCACGTTTATGTGTGTGTGCACGTGGGGGTTTGTGTGTCTAATAGACTTTGACATGTAATTGTAGAGAAGAAAAGTACCCACAAAGACAGATAAACCAAACAGTCCTCCTCTCGGTTCTTTGGCCGGTCCCTACGAGGGAGAAGGGGACCGGTTTAGAAAAAACATACGGTTGGGCATGGCGGAATATTTTGGGTTACTTTTGGATTCAAGCATTACCAATTAGGTTTAGGAATAAGGGTTAAGGCTTGGTTAACCCCTTATCCTAAACCTGTGTGTATGCGAGAGAATGGGCCTAAACAGACCGGATCCCCAGGCTAAACACAGTACAGATGTGACCTTCTGCTGGATAAGATGACAGAAGGGGAAAGATAGAGGTTACAGGTGCAGTAAAAAAACTAAAACACATCCGCACACGCAAATACAGATGTCGCAAATCCACACACAGAGACTGCACAGCGTCTGTTGGAGGCCTGATTCCAGACAAATGGACAGTGAATCTTCTCATAAAAAAAAAAAAAACATATTTGACTGAAAACACATCAATATGTGTGTTATTTTCACCCAACTCTGGTGAAATAGTGGACAGAACACATTCTGGGTTATCCTGACCCAACCAGTTGGGTGTGAGAGTTACATGTTGGGTTTTTTAACCATCAGTTAGGTGGACATAGCAGCTGGACCTTTTGATATAATCCTATAGATGTTTTAGTGTGCTTGGCCTATTTGGGGCATGGACTTAAACCATTGATGCCCGTGAGAAAACATCCCTTTCCAGTTCATCATTTTAAACTAGTATGCTGCGCATTTTCTATTTCTATGAATATAGGCTTCCCATAGGCTCCCGTCCTGACATTGACTTGCGTAGACCTTGGTTAAGTCTCCGATTGTTGTACAGTCATGTGATAAGTAAGTATACTTGTGTAATCTTTTTTTTTTAATTGCACAAATCAAAAATCTCATCTTAGATTTTTGCCCAATTTAACAGATCACACAAAATATTTAACCCGTTAAACCATTTACGCAAATGTTCACAGCGCCACCTGATGCCCTGGCCTAGTCGCATAGTACCTCTGCGTTCCACGTTGTCGGACTTGTAGCCACCATTGTACATGTTTGTCCTGTTTTCCCCATGTCCTGTGAACGCACCCTTCCTGATTACCCGCCAGGTGCATCTAATGTAGTTGGCTACTTAAACCCCTGTGTGTCTTGTCTCTGTGTCCGTGATTGTTTTCTGTTGCGTGTTATAAGCGTTGTAGTTTGTTACACGACCGAACCTTACTGAAGCGTCTGCGTATGCTGCTCTATGCTGACATAGAAATAAAAGGATTTGGTCAGCTATACTCCTGCACATTGGTCTACTTAATTCCCACGCCTTACAAAACTTAATTCAATAGAAATGCAATTCCCTAATGCGGAAAAATGTACAACCAAAAAAAGTGCAACCTTACCTTTAATATCACATAAAATGTCTAAAATTGGAATCAACTGCACTAAAAAAGTTGCAAATGATTAAAAGGCATTAGACAGCAACTGAGCGAGTTCCGGCTTCCTTAAGAATTACAAACTTGTTCTGATCATAACCCTGTGGGTGGATGGTAACACACCATGCCAAGGTCCGAAGACCTATCTGAGACCCTCAGAAGGAAGAGTATTGATGCTCATGAGTCAGGGAGAGGTTACAAACTATTTCCAAGCTATTAGAAGTACATCATTCAACTGTCCAACAATGTGACACAATGTGAACATTTGAACCAGATTTATAATTACACTTAAGGCCAAAGTGGCCAAAAAAAAGACACCCGTTCTAAGCCACGTCCCAGTCTTCAGATCAAACCCACTTCGCCAATACTGTCTCTCAATGACCCCAAATCAATAGGTTATGACATCTGAAACTTGTATTAGGTCACCATCACTAACAGCATGAAACACATACTAAGACACACATGTCAGGAGGGAAAACAGGAACGCACAGTCACACACGCCATTGCTGTTTCAAGTGTCACATTTAGAAGCCCTCAAGAAATCCCCAAATGGCCAATGGGGCCTCCTGCTGTCAATGTCAACCAATGAAAGAGAAACAACATAATGAAGTGTTGGCCTTAGCAGAGCAAACACCTCCCACCCTTTTGGCTATGGTCCCCCTCACAGACCAACAACCGCACACACCTTTTGACCCCCCTCCCCCCAAACACACATACACACTTCTGTTGTGTAGACAGCAGGATTAGTGGGTATTAGATGGTTGAGTGGGCAGATGACTGTATGATGGGATCAGCCATGTGGAGAGCACTTTCAAGCAGGGTACTGTCACTAATTTACATCAATCCTTTACATCCGATTTGGTGAGATGTGTCCTATTAAATGGGATGAGTATACAGAGTGGCCACTGGGGGCAGTGGTAAGCATCGTATTAGTTAAGTACATGCGGACACATCCACAACCTTCACTCAAACGGTTGCAGAGAACCCTTTCGAGAACCCTTTGTCATTCTAACAATAACCCAAAACCATAACCCCTGTACACTGATACCTAACTGTTCCCAGAGCCATAACAAATCATGCTCAATAAAATATGTAACATATACATTTTTCTAAACTCGTAAGCTATTAGGTATTTTAGTTGCTTTTATAATTTAGGATGAATCTTGGATATGGGGTCATACCTTGGATATAAGGTCACACCTTAGATATAGGGTCACACCTTGGATAAAGGGTCACACCTTCAGATATGTTGTGAATGGGTAAAATCATGAACACAGTAACGTTCGATTCAGAGGGCGACCAATAGATGTTTATTTTACCTGATAACTAGTGAATGGAAAATGTACTCCCGTTCAAATTCAGTCAGAACGCAGGACACGATTTGTGTGTACAGTGGCACAATCCACAGTCGGTTAGTGCAAATGTCCGCTTCATCTCCCTAGTTGACTGAGTGCAAATGGAATTGACCGCATCCCTGAAATAAACCTCTCATGTACTGTGTGTGTGTGTCACACAGATGACAGTGTGTGTGTGTCACACAGATGACTGTGTGTGTGTGTCACACAGATGACAGTGTGTGTGTGTCACACAGATGACAGTGTGTGTGTGTCACACAGATGACAGTGTGTGTGTGTCACACAGATGACAGTGTGTGTGTGTCACACAGATGACAGTGTGTGTGTGTCACACAGATGACAGTGTGTGTGTGTCACACAGATGACAGGATGTGGCGTGTTCTCCCAGTCGTCCTCCAGCGCGGGCGGATGGTTGCCACCCTGGCGTTTTCCACACAATCTAGTCTCCCTCTCTGCCCAGCAGTCCTGTTTCTGGAGTGAACACACTCCACCCTCTTCCTCGCCGGGCTGACCCGTGCCTGTTTTGTGTCGGGAGAATTAGTAGGAGGGGTCTCGGGGACCAGCTGCACACTCATTCTTGTGCTCTCTCTCTCTATGAAACAGAACCTTTATAAACACAGCATGCGCTGCTATATGGCTGGCTACACACTGAGAATGACTAAAGCCTCTGACCATTTGAATGGACAGAATATTGTCACGTTTGTGACTGTCAATCTGAGGAGTGATGTCCTTTGGAAATGAGCAAACACCTTTTCCACTATTATTTTATAAATACTGATCCGGACATGTATTGTAAGTGGCCAAGCTATTTCGAGTCAATGACACTCAGAGGTAAATGCAAGCCATTGCTCAAGTAAACTGGGAATTCATTACCCAGAGCATATCATCAAGCGAGTGGGTACCTGCCAGTCCTCACTGTTAACTCACAGACGCAGGGCCTTAAGGTGCACCCAACTCTGTCTGGAGTAGTCAGTGGAGGTTGATTTGTCACATAGATAAATAGCCATGATCAAATGGTTGTAGCTACAAAATTGTAATAATGACTCAGGGGTTGTTTCTAAACTGAAAAGTCAGGGGAAAATCACCCCCATCAGATGCACTTAATAAAATAATTCCTTTCCAGTTGAAGCTGAACAATAAAAAGTGGTGCTGCATTCAGTAGAGGATGTTGGTTGTGCTCTAGGACACCCACAGGCTGATCTACAATGGTAACGATGTGGTTGTGCTATAGGACACCCACAGGCTGATCTACAATGGTAACGATGTGGTTGTGCTATAGGACACCCACAGGCTGATCTACAATGGTAACGATGTGGTTGTGCTATAGGACACCCACAGGCTGATCTACAATGGTAACGATGTGGTTGTGCTATAGGACA